>JAQIWO010000001.1:0-63066 GCA_034695405.1 Entomobrya muscorum
GCCGCAGGAGCGGCTGGGGCTTCCGTGCTAACTTGTTCTGTTTTTGTGATGATCTCTTCAACAATTTCTTGTTTGTCTGTTGGGGCGTCTTCAGGTTCCGCAGGTTCCACCTCCGCGGAAACCTGTTTTTCAGGTTCCTTGTCTTCCGCAGACTCAGCTGCTTCTCCCTCTTCAGGTTTCGACGATTCAGCCTTGCTAATGTCTTTGCTAACAACTTCCGGTTCTTCTTGAGCTACCTCCTCCTCAGGAGAAATAGCTCGTCCATCTTCATCCTCCTTTTCTGAAGGCTCTGCAGTCGTCACAGGTTCTGCGTCTTGTTGCCCCGCCTTCTCAGGAATAATCTCTTGTTCTGTTATCGCCGCCTCAATAACTTCAGTCTCCTCAACATCCTCCGCCTCCTTCCTGGAGCGCTCCCGCTCAGGAGCCTCCTGCTCATCCGGCACCTTCAGAATCTCATCCGGTTTGGATATGTCTTCAGAGGAAGACTGCTGCTGCTGCACTTGCTCCTCTCTGTTTTCCCTCTTGTTTGCTACGTATACACACACACATACACATTTGTATGGATTTGTCGACTTCTTTCAGAGCCAAGCTATAATAATGCTACGACAAAAAAAACGACGAATACTTTTGCTTTCTTCCCAGAAAGAGCTTTGGCTTCTTAATGAAATAAAGAATGTGAGCCAGTCAGTTTGCCGTGCAACAAGCGGAGAATATCCTCATCCATCACACCGTCGTCGTTGCAGAGAAACCCTCCCAAAAAAAAGTTTAGTTTTTGGTAAATGGCTAAATTTATAAGTACATATATATACCATGAAGTCGGCTTATATACCTATATACATTTATATATTAGCAGCAGGGCAAACCGATAATAAATCCTATCACCCAATAAATAATTTCACTCCTGCTGTTACTTACTTGCCACCGCCAACACCATCGCGTATACCATACCATACCGCGCACTCTTCTGCGTACTTTTACATAAATACAGAAGCAAAAGCACGTACCAAAAAAGAGACATGTCAACAGTGCAGTTTTTTCTCGTGTAATATACCACATTATTATTATCATCAGACAAGAAAATAAGTTACGCACATATGCATACGTTTTTTTCTTCTTCTTCTTCTTTTCTCTCTATGGTTTGGGTTTCTGTTAATTTACCCAAAAAAATATATATAATAGGAAGAGAGAAACACAGAGGAATAAAAGCATACATTATGTCTATGCATATATTACTATTTCACCGTTTATAAAACGATAAATCTTTGTAGTTTTTTTTGCTCTGTTTTTCTCAAAAATATTTTTTTGCTTGAAAATGTGATGTCTTAGAGGATAAATCAGTTTTAAAAAATTCCGTTTTCTTCGATTCGTTAATGTACTCTAATGCGTGTTTGGACAGAGCATTTTGTCAAAATATCCTGTAAAATTCGGAGAAATTGAGGTTTTTTTTTCTTTGTGAGGAGAAAAAATGTGTGCCAAAACAAGATTACCTTGTTTTACAATCATTGATCATCGTGATTATTATTATCATCGTGAATTTATTTATAGCTCTTTGTATAATATTTACATATAGGAGGAGACAGACATGACTTTTGTGTGTGGGGATTATTAGATATTTGGAATTTAGACGGTTTTAGAGTGGCAAACAAATAACAGGATGGGAAATCATGTACAACTATTATGTACGACGAAATTATTGTTGATAATAGAGAGGCGTATTTAAAAGCGAAAGGGTAGTTAGAAGAGAAAATGAATATGATGGGTGTGGAACACACAAAAAATAAATGTATGGGAATGTGTATATGCTTATTAAATATTCGATGGTTTAAGTATGAATGTGTAATATGTAAAACTGCAATAACTGCCATACGTACATATAGGGATGGTTTATTGTGCTGGATTTGTTTGACGAGAAAAATGTCAACTTTTATGACAGCTTGTCACAGCACCATCACAAAAAACCACTACCGGGCTAGATTGTGTATACCATGTTTGTTGTAAAGACCATGCAAACTTGTATTGTCAAGTGATTCCCGGAGACGGAATGTTTGTTCAACTTTAAAAACTGAACCACTCCTCCTTTCATTTTGCTCCCAGAAACCAAATAAAGCGAGTGAATATTCATCACAATATTATTTAAATGAGTATTTTGAGTACACGAGGGGATATATCTGGCACTCTCAACAACCTTAATTAGGTGGACAATGGCTAGTGTCCATCAACATTGACAGCAATGGCATATTACCACATAATTTCCTAAAAATAAGTTGTTAGTTTTCTAGAGAAATGTGGATTGGATTTTTCTGTTTTTGGGGAGAAAATCATTCTTCGTGGAGGGTCCCTCTCTTCCTCTTCCCATCTTAGAATCCCGTTAAATATTTTAACTGAACAACTTATTACTTTGAGGAACCGTGACTTGACTTGACTTGAATTTCCATTCATTAAGGAATTTTTTCCTTAAGAAAAAATGTATGCAAAAGTAGTCAAAATAGGAGTAAGGCAAATGAAGAAGGAGCACAGCAGACAGAGGAGAACACAGATGAGCATATATTTTTCTTTTGGCTAGCAATCTACCACAACGATATGTACAAAGATACATTTTTTTATCTTCCTGCCCAACGAACAAAAAATATTTTCTCTCTTGGTTAAAAAAACCACAAGACAAATAAACAAATTTGAATGGTGTCTGTGTATATTTAGTATACACACTGAGCTCAACTGATAATGATGAAGAGGTTTGTCTTCTCTTAAAAAATAAAGAGACCATTTTGTTCTCCCAAAAAATAAAGATGAAGATAGATCTTCTTTTCTTGTTAAAATAATAATAACAAGGAGAAGAAGAAGCCAAAAAAGACGTACTCGCACAGATTGTTGCATCTGGCCATCATCCCCACACACTAAAAAAATATAACTCTCATACACTTTACAATACAAACATTCCTGAACATTAAGAGAGTCTCTCGTTCTTTGTTTATTTCCAAAATAATATTATTTTTAAAGAAGAGAAACAAGTTTGTATTCTTTCCAGAGAGAGATGGCAGAGTGTATATAGTTTATCTGTTGCAAAAAATTCCACACAAGATTTGGTAAGCAGAGCGAAGAAAAAAGTGCTAAACAGACAGTACAAAAGGTGCTCTTAGAAAATTGCGTATGGACGCGCATACCAGAGAAATTTCAGGTTTTTCTCTTTTCCACCTGACGTTTTATTTGTAATCTTTTGAAAAATTACTAAACTCTCAAATAGATGGATAGAGTGATTGCTTATGTTGGTACTGAGAATGATGACGATGATGGTGGATTGGATAAGCATGTGTCCGCAGACGGGAGCACGCAGATTTTTTTTAAGCGAAAAGGGTCAGGAACATAAATTATGACTTTTTTGGGACAGAAGACGCACTTCTGTTCGTACTCCATGCACACTTGTATATGCTCTCTAAACTATCATATTTCTGGTATGCAATTTATGAGGAATGTGCTGCAAAAATATTTCAAATGTTATATTACCTGGTTCACTGCCATTGTCAGTGCTATGTTGAGAGTTAGGAGGTTGACTTAGAGGGCCTGGCGTCCCTTGCGAGCCCGGTGATCTGACGTCATCATTCCCTGCCCCTGTGTACGACAGTGACGATGAAGGAGGTCTCTGCAAAAAACATCAAAGAAAAATAAACACTTTTTTAAAAAATCCATACATTTTCTTTAGTCTAAAATTTACTGCATCACTTAACCAATTTATTTGAGCCATTTCAAAAAATTCCAATGCTTTCCATTTCTTTTTTTCTAAGTACAGAAGAGCCACTGTTTAAAGAAATAAACTATGTAAACTGTTCAAAATGAACAGTTAAAAAGCTTCAGAATAATTTATATTTATCCAAAAAGAAAACTTTTGCATTTGCCCATTCATATATGAATGGGATAGTTTGTCGTGTTTTAAACTTAAGACACTGATGACATTGTTGATACAAAAAAAAAATTGTTTGAATAACATTTTAAAATGCTTATGCCTTCAATAAATATTTCTGCATTTCTCAAACAAGCTATGTATGATTTTGTCTACCTACTTTTCTCTCAAAATATACTTAACATTAAAACTCTCAAAGAAAACTCTTTTTTTTTTAATTTTATTTCCCAAACATATCTTTACCATTTTCTTTTATACACACCATGATGATGATGATCATGTGTTTACTCGCAAAAAAATAAAGTCTCTCTCTCTCTTAAAAGCATTTTCTCAGTTTCAAATTTCCTCACGTCGAAAGCACGGAAAAAATCGTAAATCATTAGCCCATTCAGAAAAAAATAGACATTTAAAAAAATCTCAACTTGATCCCTCGCGCACTACACAAGCCAAAATATAAAAAAAGCCACAAGTTTAACTAGTAAATTAAGAGGCACAGTTTTAAAACCTACACTTAAGTATAATCAAAGAAATTTTTTAATACTGTTATTATTTTCTCTCCTCTTTATACTACACAAACATAACAATGCTATCATTGATTTTCCACTTGTTTTAACCCACCACCATCACAACCAAACCACCCTCCTTTTATACTCCAACTCTACCATTAAAACATTATCATTATCTTTCAGCCTTGTTTGCATTTCGCTTCTTATGTAAGAAATATAATGAAGTTTTTCTTTCGCTAAAAAAACCAGAAAATAGTAGAACTCACAGCAACGTGTGTGTATAAACTCACAAGACAATTTCGCGTCATCAACCGAAAAATAGATAAGTACACATTGTGAATGAACTTTTTGGGTGAAAAACGATAATAATAACCCTTTCATTCCTCTTCTCCAAATACGACTTTCGTTTTCCCCCTATTTTTCTCAACTTTTTTTCCCTTTTGTTTTTTTTCGCTGATTATGTTTTTCGGTGGTTGGTGGTGGCGATGGTGGTGTGTGGTGATTATTACTACAAAACTAATCAAGCGAAGCACCCTCTCCATGTTTCTCTGTTCAACTTGAACCAAAGAAGAAGAGAAAAAACCCGACTATTTTTTTTCTGTTAAGAGCGAAACACGATAATAAAGTTTTCTTGTTTTTGTTTTTTGTGCATCAGAGAACATCATCATCAGAAAACAAAAGCAGAGAAGAGCATTTAATACCAACTTAACTTTTTTTCCAGAGAAAAAGTTAATTTCCTCTTCTTTTCTTATTCTGTTTGTGCCAACAACACCAACACCACCATCGCCGCCATACAGACAAAGCAGAGAAAATGTTAAACTTGATAAATAATAAAACAAGCAGAGAAAGAGAGACAGATAGTAGGGGGTTTTTGGGGTTCTACCCGAAAATATAAGAGAGCTCATTTTATTTTTCACAAATCTATTGATAATGATGATAATTATGATTGCATAACTTTTTTTTTACAAGACAAAACAGAAGCATGCTGGGAGAAGAGGAGAGCTGTATCGGGGAAAAAAGTTTTTTCTTTTTTGTTTTCTATTTCCACTTATTTTTTTAACACATTATTTGTTTCCTTGTTTTTCACCACCAAAAAAAATAACCACATAATAATATATTTTTCTCATTATCTGGATTATACAGTCAGCAGTTGTAGTGTGTGTGTTTGCTTTTGTTGTAAAATTATTATTATTATTTTGTAAGCATCAAAATTTATTAAGTAAGTAGAAGAGGAGCATTTGCTTGAATAATTAATTTAAATAATATTGAGAAGAATTCGAGCAGTTGTAGAAATTATTATCAGTTTTTTAATGCCATTCCACTTCATTATGTTGTACCGAACCAAGAGGAAAAACAAAAAGGAGAACAAGAGGTTTCTTGTGTCGTGTTCCAATTTTATTTATAAATATATATTTTCTCTCTCTTTCGGCATTCTCTGCAAAATAATATTATCATTTTTCTGACATCTTGTTACAAAACTTCATTAATTTTCTCTGCTTTTCTACTCGAATAGATAAAAAGGGATACTTACTGAAGAAAAAAAGCTAGAAATATTGGCTGCTTATGGGTGTAGGTATATATATAAATAAATGAGCAAAAACTTGAATTATAATATAATACGTTTTGGAGTAAATAAGATGATTGCTATCTTGTTAAGAACACCCGTTATAATTTATGCAGTGCCACTTATTTATAGCTTGTTAAAATATTATTATTGCATAATAATCACACGCGTTCCAATTCCAACGGTGATGACTGCATATATTTCCTCTCTTTAAATGTTCCTCATTCACCCAAAAAAATATATAACGGCAAAAGCATCACTTCCAGTGATAAATCAAGAAGAAAACTAGAAAAGACAATACAAACAACTTTGACTGACTTTTGCTGACTGACAGCCCAACATTTTTGGTGGAAAATATTCCTCTAGTGTAGTTTTTTTACGTGAGAATAAATAATTATGTTTGAATACCAGTGAACTGAATTGATATCTAGAGAGAAAAAAGACAAGAAAACAATTTTTTGTTGGAGGAATTTAATGGGCTTATGTTCATTCCTCTCCGTCTGTGTTTTTATGGACAGAAGAGAGGTGTATAATTTTCCGATAAAAAAGCTACCATTTTCCAGTCAGATGATGATAATGATAATAATAATAAATGATTGCTTGATTATTTCTTTCTGTTTTCTCTGATATCTACATTATTTCTTAGATGGCATGTCAAAGTCAAAAGTGTGAGTGTATATATATTTTTTTTTGTATTGTTATTCTTGTACGCGCAGAGCAGTGACAAGACAAGAAAATTAAAAAGGGAGAACGTGGAATTGCATAGTGTTCATTAAAGAACAATAATATCTTGTCTTGTTGAATTTTTTTATCTATCGCGCGAGAGAAGAAAATAAAACACGAGCTTCCTTTTTGTCGCTATTATTTAAATAAACCTTAATTTGAATAGAATGCACACATCATCACGTCAAAATTGGTAATGATGACAGCAAATGCAGAGCTCTCTGCTCCCAAGACATTCAATCAACTTCTATTCTCTTTTCAAATTTTTTTCATGGATATTTTTTAATGGGCGGAGGTGATGGGATGTTGGTAAAAGTTCGATAGAAGTGACGGTAGAACATTGAGAGAAAAAAGAAAACAAAAGATAATAATTTTTTCTCCCTTTAATCGATCGGCATTCTATAGTCCGTTAGCACATCAAGTATTTTGCTGGAAATGCATTTATAAGGATAACTAGGAGAGGTCCAGGTGTTTCGGAAAATTATCATTATTGATTTCACCATCTCATCATTATCATCCCACCCGACCATACCGACAAAAAAATTACTAAAACGGAAGCAAGCATGTATGTGATAGCATATATATCATATATTATATTTCTTTCGTAGATGATTTTGATGATGATTATGGCTTTTTTAGGAGTTCCTAAAAAATAGAGAGTAGATTACATTGAATCATCACAAGTACGCATACATATTTTTTTTTCACAAAACTTTCTGCAAAGTCATCCTCCTGTCGTCTGTACGATGATAATGCGTAAGTACTTTCTTCCAGTCTTTATAATATTTTTTATTCATTTTGATGATGGCACATGAGCATTGTTTGTGGTGCTGTATAGCTACTGCTGCTGCTCTTGTGTCCGGCAAAACAAAAAACTTTATTTTTCCGCCTTCCCTTATCACTTTCCTTTCTACTTTTTTCCAGTCAACATTACAAGCAGATTAGATACAAGTTTATTTTTGTGATGATGATGACGATGATGACACTGCTAAAAAATACATAAGCTTGAATTTTTGACCGTGATCCTTTTTGACTGTCACTCTGTCCCTCTTTTAGCTGCTTTTAAAAATTGAAAGCTATATAGAGTATAGGACATTAGTAGTAGCACGTGTCAGACAAACAAAGAAAAATAGAAGCGGATGAAAAAGAGGAGTTTTCTTAGAGTTTTTTTTGCTGTAAATGTATTGCATTATCATTTCAATCATAATCGTCAAAAGAGGAATGCATACGCGCAAGCAAGGCCCATAATAATGGACATTTTGTAATGATAATATTCTTTTAAAGAAGAAGAAGACACAAGCATTATTATTGTGACCCACAGCAAGTTTTTTTTATGTTGTATGTATATTACGCGTTGTGCGTAAAAAACACTTACGACAGTGTATATAAAATTTAATATGTTTTTGTTCCTTCCTCATTTATAATTCAAAGCGTGCTACACTCTATACTTTGGTGATATATATTATTCATTGTAATTGCTATCTTGATGGAAGAAAGTGGGTTGGTGTTGGTGGAAATTATATAGTGGAGAGAGTAAAATGGCAAGTTGCGTTATGGGTGTTGTGAGACTTTTTTTCTGAGGGATTGATTGATTTTGACAGGTTGTGTGTACTTTGGCTGCTCTATATTAATTGCATATGCTTAAATCTTTGGGGACGCTCAATCGCTGGTAATGTAATGCACTATAAAAAACAATTCATCTTTTGCAAAAATTATTAACAGTACTTGGTTTGCCTGTGTTCGGAAATAAAATCTCATAATTTTTCTAAAAGTTCCCACCACCACCACTACCGCACACATACAACATAATTATCTACACACTCCACCGAAAAAAATTGGATTACAGTTCACGTGAAATGCAAGCCAATTCAATCCACCACACACACTTTCCATCCACCAGCACCACCGACATCATAAAAAATACAAGAGCAAAAGTGGATAATAAAATAATGCCCACTACAGCAAAACGAGAGCCCGAAATCACTTTACTCATCAGCAACATTAAAGCTCGCAGAGAATCCTAAAAGTCTATCTACCCCAACGGCCGTCGCTTGTCATGGATGATTTCTCATATCCAATCCACTCATTACATAAACTTGTAAAAGTAGTGTAATGTTATTACATCAATAAAATACTCACTCTTTCCTTCTTCTCCCTCTCTCACTCAAGTGGAGACTCACTCTCACACACAGAATGATGAATGAACTACAAGACGAACTAGAGTGAGAGAAGAGAGAGAGCACTTTAAAAAGAAACAATTTTTTTCTATGCTGCAACAAACTAACTTTTATTTATTTATTGATGCTTTCTTGCATCATATTACTTTGCCATCAATCCAACATTCACTTTGAGAGAGAAGGAAAGGAGAAGAAATAAAAAAAAATCGAGAGAGAGATAATAATTTAATTTGCACCAGTCAGCTCGAGAAAAAAAATGCTCGAGACAAGACAGGCGACTTGAGTGAGAGACGATGAGCATCATCCCCTTTTGTAAAGGGAAATGACAAGCGATAAATTGAATCACAGTTGAAAACAACAGGACACGAACCACTGCTGTTGTTACTCTTCTCGTAAATGTATGATGTGGCTTGGCTTGGCTTGGCTACTGTGAGCAATATAAAGAAATCAAGGGAGATAGAGTGGTAATCAAAGGTAGTTACATGGCTCGTTGTAAAGATTTTTTTTTGCACAAAAAAATTATATTGCAAAAAAAAGTTATCCCTTATTTTTTTGTAATCAATTCCTCCACGTAATAAAATTCAATCTTCTTCTGAAAAAAAAAACTATTCATGTCGGGAAACGTCTCGTTGAAAAATCCAACATTTTTATAGAGAATCGTAGTAGTATTATCATTGTAATTATGAAGTGTATACAAAAGCCTAGATATAATATAATATGTGAAGAAACAAGAGGATTCAGAAAATTGATAAGCTCAACTAATTACCGGTTTTTAAACGCAATTATCATGAAAAAAAAGTTGAACTCTTCAGAAATAATTTCCACAATGCAAACAAACATGAATAAATATTACAGACAGGAATTACAAGTAAAACAATTTATTACGGAAAAAAACGTTGTGTGTATAGTTTTTACTTTTTACTTGGATGATGGCTCTTCTCTCTTGTTTAAAAGTGCGTGTATTAATGTTATGAGTGCACAAGTAGACAATTAAAGTTAATTGATACATGGTATCGGCTTCCCTCTCTTCATTTATATTTTTTCTTGTATAAAAATATTATTATTGCAATTTCTCATAAAACCCATTTTAAACTGGCAAAAATCCAATTTTCGATAAGGAAACATTTTTTCTTGGGTTTCTTACTGAAAGACATGAATAAAGATAAATGAAAAAAAAAACATGAATGATTTCAATTTTTTTTATAAAGTAATAATCAATCTGAAATCTGACAAGAATTTTATATAAAATAGGTAGACCCAAAAAATATGTATAATTCGCACTTTGCCCAAAAACCTAAAATAAAAAGTATACGTGTGCCTCTTAAATTTCTCAAAACTTATTGCTGTTGATAAGAATAATGACCAAGATGATAGCGTGTATGATCAACTACTCGCAGATATTTTACAAAACTGCTTAATTATTACCCTTTTTGCCATGTTCCGTGCAATCATCATAAAAAGTATAAATACCGACCGAAATCTACAATAATTTGAAGGAAAGGATTCAGCATAGGAAAAAATGCAAAAATAATAATAATAATAACTTTTTAGACTGGTTTTCCATCATTTTTTTCTCTCTCTCTATCCACTACACTGAAAGAATCAATTAATTTTTTTTTCAAGAGTGAAAAGTCGCAAGACAGGATGTAGACGGCGGCAGGCAGTCTTGAATTTCTGGAAAACCACACCAGCTCTCTCGATTAACTAACTAAAAAACCACTTGTAACGAACTTGACGCTTCAACTTTTAGCCAGGCAGTCTGCATGTCGACTTTTTAAAATTCTTTTTTAATATTCACCAGGGATTAAAATTACTTATCTTTATTCATATTACATGAATAATATCGACAGGTATACAAAGTAGAATAAAAAAAGGTTCAAGGTAACCAGTATAACATGTGTGTGTGTATACCTACACACATAACTTCCAAATCTATGCAATATTTTTTTAAACTTTAATGAATTAAAAAGAATATATTTTTTCATATGAATGAACACTGAAAATTCCAGCATCACCGGTTCATCATCATCGTCAATTTTGTAATGCATCTGTGCTCATGTACGCAATAATATGCACCTTGGTCGGAATATCTCTTGCATGCTTGCATAACATCCAGCGTAATTATCAACCAGACTATCATCACATCACCATCATGAACGAGTATTACTACAAGAAATTACTACGAAACCAACACATACATTTTTTCAAGTTATTTTTTCTTCTTCTTTTCTTATTTTCCCCCACCTCAACTCAACCTTCTGAAAAGAAGGTTACCGAAATTAATCCGAGCAGTTGTAGATACACACTACATATAAGTAGTATTCATTCACCTGAAACATTTTAATTATTTTCCGATTCCTTTTTATACTCTTAATTTATTTTTTTGGGGATAAGAAAAAATAATATGCATTTTTTCTCGACCATCTGCTGCTGTGCTGTTTGTAAGCAAAGTATTATTAGGGGATCGCAAATATAATATATTATTTAATATCTATCTACCTGATACAAAATATATAACAGAAAAAAATAGACTTGACTTTTATTTTGGTGGCGGTGTTTTGGGAACAAGAGTAGTGTAGTGTGTGGATATAGGAGGCGTCACTATTATCATTAAACAACATGTAAAAGCTTATGCTTTCATGTTTTTTCTCCTCTGAAAAAGTTGAGTATATTTTGTGAAACCTTTTGCCTGTCCGTCTCCGTCTCTCTATCTCGTTCTACATTACGTATTTATATGAAATGTGAACCGTAATAAAATATGAACCGTCCGTGTGTACATAGTGTTTTTACACGTGTGTGCTTAGATATATGGAGTATAAAAAATGTTTTTTTCATGTATATAAAATAATACAGCATTTAGGTCTTCTTTTCCTCTCGACGTGTTGGGCATATCAAAAAATAAATATACGGAAAAAAGGGTTACACTCTGCTTTGATGGAAAAATACATAAGGTAGATTTTACGGAGCTCTGGAGAGAGAGTGAACACCATCAGAAACCATGATGAATCAATATGCATTACATCACATCACACGCGCTCCTCATGCGAAAAACCTTTAATGTTGCAGTACTGACTGGAGGAATGCCTCTTGTAAAACATTACATTATTCTGCTCACTCCAGCTTTTCCAGAGTTCCAGTCCAGCAGCAAAATGCAGGTATATGATGATGACGATGACGATACGATGAAGAAAAGACTTGACTAGACATGTTGTCTTCTATCATCTATTTTATATAATATTATACATATATGCACCTCTTCATATATAGTCTTTTCTTTCGCAATAGAAGGCAAAAAATCCTTTTTTCATTATAAATGTATTTACAATGTTTCCTCATCATCAACCATTTATAACTAAAGAAAAAAGTAAGGAAGACCCTCGATCTGCCACTCTTAATATAATTTCCATACAAAAAAGACACACCGAAAATTTTCTCACTCAAGTTGAAACAATGAAGGATGCGCAGTAAACATTAAAATATTAGGGAAGACGAGAGAGGGTGCATTAATGTAATATTCCCAAATGGGCATATAATATTAAATACATAATGCATATGTATTGTAGTAGCTGGTATTTGATGGTGACAAAGGAATTAACTTTTTACAAGTTTTACATAAAATCTAAGAGCCGCACACAGGAGTAGTGGAATATTTACAATAATTTTACCATTCTCTCTCTTTAAAAGCGAGTAAGCCTCTTTTGCTTATTTCAGAAGCAAAAAGAGTGAAGTGTGATGTGTCATCGTAATAATGTGAAAGTGTAATAGGTGTAATGTAATGAACGTCATCATGCATCATGAATTCACACACATACACATAACATTAATCATCAACCATGCAGCTAGTGACAAATAGGTATATAATACCTTCATTTTCTCCGTCTTTCTCTCTGCCTCTCTCATTCTATCGATAAATATAACATAAAACTCTGTATAAATTTTTTAGCTTTGCAAATCCTATTAAAACTCTCTCTCGGAGGAACCCACTGGAATTAAACTAATGTGCAGAGAGTGTGTGTGGGTCTCTGCGTGCATATACATAAGTACAGTGTGTGTGTAAACGGTGAAAAGAATTAAGTCAAAGTCATCATAAGCATTTTCATCCTGTGAATATTTCATTGGCTTATAGCACCACGCAGTCTTCCGCCTTCACTCTCTTTCCACTACTCGTCTCGAAATATAAACCAAATACAAAACTGATAGCGAAAAGAAACTCTGAGAGAGTAAATTTGTTTCTGTGAAAATAACACCGAGAGCGCTATTAAACGCAAAACCACTTGAAAATTCGTTTCATTACGATTTCAACTCTGCTATTTTCAAATTTATTACAAGGAGGAAAGCAGTATAACGATTAAAAAATTTCGACTGACCAATCCGAAAACATTAAAAAAGGCATTTTCTTTTCGAGGAGAATAATATGCAAGCACAAAAAGAAGAGCCCAAGGGTATTAAAACATACACTCGTTGCATACGTGATACTACCGATATGATAAGACTTCTCATTTTCTATTATTTTTTCGTTACCAGTTATGCCACCTTGGACGAAACAAAACTACAAAAAAAAACATTTCAATGGGAACTTTGCCATTTGGTTCATGTCACACACAAATGCACACATTATTATTATTATTACACACAGCTGAAAAGTACAAGAGAAAATGAGCTGACTGACTGTGAGTAAATTAGGCCGGCATTTTTATTTTATTTGATAGTGAGCTTAACACCCAGACTTCCAGTCAGTTATATTGCCTACATGATATATGTTACCTATGGTAGAACACCGCCACCACCACCACCACGCATATCACATTATGTATCCGGAAATTCGCCATAAAAAGCTTGTTGTTGTGATGCTTTATCGTGTAAAAGTGTACACTCTGGTGGATACCCTTTCTGTTTGGCTTTCGGCTATAATAATAATAGCTAATATTTCCATATTAAGTTTTATGCATGCTCAGTCTGTCGTCAATATCAGTTTTGTGTGCGTGATCGCATTATATTAAATGGAAACTTCTGTTTTTTTTCTTTTTAATTCTTATACGTCCTCAACTGAAATATGAAAACATTGAGAGCTCCTGTTATAGTGTTTATTTGAGAAGGGTCAATCACCACACACACTACATTATATGGACAAAAAAGTAATATACATTTCCAAAATGGCCAATAATGCATGTCACTGCTGGCAAAAAAACGAAAACGCAGTCTCTCTGGATGGATAGATTTGCACACGTGTGTGTGTGTGGCTCTCTGACAAACGCAAAAAAAATATTAAAATAAACTCCCACTTCCACAAAAATGGCTACACAAATAACACATATGCACGCCCGCAATTATGTTCACAACTAAAGAAATTATAACTTTTATACGCTCTTGTCTCGAACCACCAACGACGTTTTTGAATAAACGGGAAAATGCTAAATAAAGTTTTCATTTGAGGACTATA
Organism: Entomobrya muscorum; assembly: GCA_034695405.1. Lineage (NCBI taxonomy): Eukaryota > Metazoa > Arthropoda > Collembola > Entomobryomorpha > Entomobryidae > Entomobrya > Entomobrya muscorum. Next base: position 14,306 of record JAQIWO010000001.1, read on the forward strand.
TTTTTTTTGTTGGAAAACTAGAAATATTTTAACCTTTCCATATAATTCCTTATTCCTTCCTCCTTGTCGTCATTCCCATCACCATCATCTCCATCGTCGTCATCATGACTTTTGGCAAATGGGCTATGTGTCAAGTGCAATTTATTTTGACAAGGAAGGAGGAGAGAAAGGAAAAGTAAAAGTTAGTTTTTTTTCTCTTTCCCTCCACTGATTCTAATCCTTGTACTTCTTTTGCAAAGAAAAGAAAAAAAGGAAGTTGTTGAAAACGACATTTCCAGATATATATTCATTTTACTAACCAACCAACTTTTTATTCAAGCTCATTATTATTTTTTTTGTCCAGGAAAAAAAACCGGGAAGGAGAGAAGAAGAAGAAAAAAACTGTAACTTTTCTCTTTTTTTTTTTTGGTGGGTATGGCCTGCCAAAAAGGAGCCTAAGAGAAATTTACTTTTTTCTTCTTCTTTCTGCGTCATTCATTTTCTTCCTGCCTCCATCACCGCACTCCACCTACAACTTCTTCTTTTAAAAAATAGGACTTTTACTTTCTCCTCTCCTCTCTCCCTCTCGCAAGTCTTCTCTCTAGTCCTTCTAATTACTTTCGCAAGAGGAGAGCCAAAAAGTTTTTTTTTTCTTGCGAGAGAGATTTTTTTTCTTCTTTCTCCAGGATTCTCCCCGATAGGGAGAAAAACGGAATTAAAAACTTTTGCTAGAAAAAAAGTATTTATTTTAGGTAGGAGGAAAGATGGCTTGCAATGTACAAGAAAAAAACTCCTTTTTCACTCAACTTTCTGAGAAAAGACGAGAGTCTCTCTGATGATGACGATGAGAAGGACGAGTGAGAATGTAATTTAGATTGTAATGTTTTTTTTCTTCTTCTCTGTGGAGTGCTGGAGAAATAGGAGGGACGTGTCTTTTTTTTGGCTTTCTGGTGAGAGAGTAGCAGTGTGTAGAGTTATAATAGAATTTTAAGAAAGAAAGAGAGAAATTCACGACGAGAAGCACTCAGCAAGAGTTGCTCTTCTTATTCTCATTTTATCCATCCATCCAATCCACAATCCAAAACGAAAAAAAAATCTTGACGATGAAACTCTCTCTCTCTTTCTCTCTGGTTTGCACTCTTCTGCAGTTTTGTGAGGAGAAGGAATGAGATGAGATGAAAAGAGGTTTTTGATCATAAATCATTGCGACAAATTTAATTAGCAACAACGTCACACCACCATCCAACACCATTGCCAGTGGAGAGAGCGCGCACCCACCCGGCCAAAGCTTTCGGAGTTCTTCTCCTGCTAATCTAAAAAGCTCAGCTGGATCTATTTTTTTCCTACCCGGATTCTCCTCTCATCTCTTTGGATTTTCTGAGGAATAAAATGAATGAAACGTTGGAAAATGCAGGAACCACACACACCATGCCACCGTCAGTATATTGCATCATCATCTCATCAGGAGAATAGGAAGGAATTTGATGCTTGTGTGTGTAGGCACAAGGCACCCATCTTATTTCTCAAGGATTATTCATTAGAGTAAAAAAATAAAAAATAAAAGATGGAGAGAAAATGTAGAAAATGAGCTCGAAATGACATTGGATGCTACTCTTTTTTATCATGGTAATAATCATCATCATTTTTCGTCATCGCTTGTTCGGGTACTCGTCTTCGTCTATACCACACTCCTATATAAAAACACACAAGCCGTATATAAGATTTTGTAAAGAGATGACTATCAATTTCTTGTACACGTTTCACTTGCTTGCGCATATACTCATTCATCCATCTATCTCTGCCTAGCTTGGCTTGGCTATCTATCCATCCATCCATTTTAGGATTTTCCCCGGGAATGATGATGGTCGTTTTCGTTCGAAATCCTAAATGGGTAGTGCATGAATGGCATCGCAAAAAAATAACTGAGACGAACGCGAAGGGAGAGACAACCAAGAAAATTCAATGTCATCGTCATCCACGAAAGTAATGCTTTATTATTATATATACCATCATGTTCTTCATATATACATGCTTAAGCTTTTATCCTTTTCCCCCTTCTCCTCTATCCATATACACTTTTTTTTTGGCTTGTTCCAATGTTTTATTAAATCTGAAAATTTTCATTCTTGTCTCGCTCCAGCTCTAAAGTATACATGCTCACGTTTATTATTATATCTTCCTGTTCAGTTTAGTACTTTTCAATAAATGAATGCAGTTTACCCTTTCTCTCTGCTTTTTAAACAATAATAATATGTTTTTCTTGGGTATATACATATTATGTATATGGCAGCATAGCAATATAGTCAATGAATGAATTAGTAGAATGTGAACTGGAGGAAGAGAATATTTTTTTTTCTTTTAATAATAACACAACTGCTATTTCTTCTGCTGGTACTCCCTCTTTCTGTTTACTTTTCTCCTGTGTTTTTGTGTGTGCCGTCGTGCCTATGAATCCAAATTCCGGACTTTTTTTTCTTCCTTACCCGCATGGCTTTTTCTAATACTTTCACGGCATTTTTTTCTCTCTCTTTTGAAAGCAATATTATTGGCTGACTTTTTGGTGGTGTGGTGTACACTCTTAGTTTTTGTTCGTGCTCCGGCATGCAATGGAGCTCACTTTTGTTTGTTTTGGAGGAAAAAAACTGTCTTTTTGCTTACTTTACTCCTCAGTTTCTTCTATGTGCATCGCAAACACACATGCACTCAACTTAATGGAATGTCTTGAAAGAGGAAGACGAAGAAGGAAAAAAAGGGAAGAAAAGTTGTAGTGTTTTTTCTCTTCTCTTCTCTGAGCTTTTAGTAGTTTTGCTTGTTGTTGTTCTTGTAAAGTTAAGTAGTGCTTAAAAGCGTTGTACACATAACAAAAAAAGTAAAAGAACAAGAAAAAAAATCCATATGATGTTTTGTAGAGGAGCAGAAAATGCAATAGATAAACAGACACATTTTTAGACAATCTAATGGAAGCTCTCTGGTGGCAGTATGAGAATGTCTGTTCTTCCCATTAAAATGAAATACTGTTCCGGTCAAGGGACTTATCAATCTTGACTTGCCAGTCGGCAGCAGAAGCAGACGAAACAACCAGAAAAAAATATAAATAAAGAGATAGATTTGCTCCGTGAGTGAAATGTGTAAGCTTCCATCTTCTCCCCCAAATAAGCCATTGTCCACTATCGTTCTCATTGGACCCGTAAATGTTCCTGGCTATCGCAATGCGTATCATTGTTTATTTTTTGTCCATATCGGAATTCGGAACCCCATATATGAGCAGCGAGTCTCTCTCTCCAATCCCAAAAAATGATGATAGCCGTGAACCCAATGGTGATTCCTATCCGGATGTGTAAGCTCGACCAAAAATGGTCATCAAAAGCAGCAGGACAACAAGGACGACACAGCGCACAAGAGAAAATCAGTATGGGACTGTGTGTGTGTGCAAGTCCATATTACAATTCTCGGGAATCTCATTTCGGATTCCTCAAGTTCTGACTTTTCATTTCCGTTCAACTCGGCGCAAGTCCATTTCACAAAAAAAATATCATATCCTATAAATTCATATCAGAAGCTCGTATCACACAACTCCCAAGTACATAGTTGACTTTTTACAAATAAAATGACACGGGGAAAGAAACGGGGAAATTTTTTGTGCAAAAAAATACATTTTCCATTTCCCCATTCTCTCTCCCGGATGAAAATATTAACCGTGTCTTGTCGTATCATCGGCCAAGTCAGCATTTTCTATTTTTGTGTGTATACATTTCAGAATACGACCAGTCAGTCAGTTATATTTTCTTCCGGAAAAAGTGAACTTCATGAAAACTATGAAACAGCTTATTTCACTACACACTTGCTACTTTCCATTTTCACATCCGCCCTCTCCCTATATACTCATTTTTATTGCAAAGTCATCGTTCCTATATATTTTTTATTCCTCTGGACAGCGGCAGCAGTGCATTTTATATGTACTACATCGCATATTACATTACACTTGATCGTCGTTACAAGAGTCAAATGCATGAATATGGAATAAGATTCGGAAAATGTCTACATTACCATTGCACAACACAAACGCATGAATTTTCCCCCGCGCGAGTCCATGACCAATTCCATTCGTTACACAACACAACAGTTCCTCTCTTGCTGGAGAAAAATATATTAAAATGCCACCCTGACTTCTGATTCATCAACGAAAAGAGAGAAAGAAATGTATATAAGCTGATTATGCAACGCAAACGAACAGTATTACAAATGCACATATGTATGCACACTAATATATATTTTTCCCATTTTCCATTAATATTATTGAGTATTATTATGACTCGGAGGATGAGGATGATGATAACCATTCTCTGATGATTTTTGATATTCTAAAGCTTATACCGAAAATGCAATAAAACAAAGTGCACAATGAAGATATGACTGCTACAAACCGTTACATTGCTTCGTATATATATAAACCCGTGTTTTTAATGACGACAATTCTAATACGTCTTTTTGGTGTGATGGATCCCTTCATTTAAAAAAAAATATAAATTCTCTCCATTTTTGGCTTCCTATTTTTTGCTTCTCTACTTGATGTTGACGATGATGATGATGATGCTCCTCTCACAGTTGCTCATTTCCATTTTCCAATCTGTGTGTCTTGAATTTTGAACACAAAAATATTTTCATTATCATATGAACAGGGATGCTTTAAGACGCAGCAGCATCCTTTTACACTCAGACACACACAAAAAACATTATTATTATGCGACTCATAGTCAGTCAGACTATCTCTTCGTCTTTTTTGTAGTAGTCCTCATTTCTTTTTCGTCTAGTGTGATGTATGCATACACACAGAGGGAAAAATCTCTAAAGTCATATCCAAATCTAGTCACGTAACATTATTTTGTAAAGAGGATCTCCCATTCCATCATCCAATCCTCGAAACCATTTTAACCTTTTTCTCTTATTATTACTTTGTACATTTAACCCTTTTTGTGACGTGAGGTGATGTACAAAAATTTAAGAGAGAGAGAGAGAGAACCGAAGAGAAGAATGGAATGTAATTCTTCTTATTTTCTATCAGTTATTCAGTATTATTTGCTAATAAGACATTAAAACTTACAATTTTACATGGTCGCTGACTGACACTTTGGACAGGTAGAAGTTAGAAGAGGTAGAAGGGAAATATATATTATGTGACTTTACAAAACAATATTATGAGTTTGTTAGTTTTTGGATGTTTGACGATGAATTAATTTTTATTGGAATTTATGAGACTGCTATTATCAGAGATCAAGAAACCAGAAAAGGCTGCTTCATGATTCGGAATAACATGCAAAATTGTACACAAATTTGCAAAATTGGACAAAAAGCCTATAATTTTTTCTCCATTGTTTTCTTTCGTTGTCTTTTACAGCTTACAGCTATTTACCCTTTTGCATGCAAACAACCAACAACATTATCAAACCAAAAGGCGTAATAAAAGCCGAAAAAAAGTCATAAGAAACCAAAAGGAAGAAAGAAGCCAGCCAGAATATAGCACACAGCAAGGCCATTTCGGCTCTTGTCGACACACTGTCAAAAAAAGTAAAACGGGCCACCAAGGTACAATTTTGGTTGTCCAAATGACCATTCTAAAAGTCCACTCGCTCTTCTTCTCTCCCAGTTACAAAGCCTTATTTACTCTCTCAAATTTACACAAATGTTCGTTTCCGGTGGTGGGATATGCGTTGTCTATATTTGAAGCTTAGGTACATATATCCACTATCACAAAATCTCTTTCTTTTTATGTCCATTCCGGAGAGAATCTTGATACAAAAGTTTTATAACAAACAACAGTAATAACAACAAGAGAGAATCATCATGAAAATCTCTGTCCTGTCTTGTTTCTTTTCTCTCTCTCTATCTGATTGTAAAAGATAGAAAATCTTCCGCCTTGGACATCATCATGACATACAAACTTCACACAAAAAAAAATATTCTCCCTCGTCTTATTTCCTTCTCTGTCGCATCATAAAAATGGATGGTGCATGAAAAAAAGGAGCTTTTTTGAGTGCCTATAAAAGGCCGCTATGATTTGCACATGGGGAATAAAAACGTGGAGCTAAGAGCCATTACGTTTCGCAAAATTGCTCGTAAAATGTACATTTATTTCACTATGTTGTGCACTCCACTCCACTCCACACTTGTTTTCCCCTATTTTTTTCAGCTAGATAGATAGATAGAGAGGCAGAAAGAGCACACTTTTTTTCCTCCTTCACTAAATAATAATAAAAATGCATACAAAAACTTTATTATTGTCAGCTACTTCACTTACATTCCTTATTTATATATTCCTCACCAGACATAAGAAAATATCCATCTAAATATACCGACCGACACAATAAAAAAGCAGCAGGACAGAACAAGGAATACTTTTTTTAGGGATTTCACAAAAAAAACATGACTTAAATTTTTACAATGCATCGCTCATTAATATTCCGTTATCATTCCGTAAACTGTTTTTCTCCTCAGAAACAAAAAAAACCAACAAAACAATAAAAAGTTTTGTAAATGTTTTTTTTATAAAATGTTTTTTTTATAAAATGTTTTTTTTTTGTTCTCTACCTCATTATCGTACAAATTAGCCCGTTTAATTTTCTCCATTTTGATCTCTCTTTGTGTGCATCATTATTATTTTTTTGACAAGTTGGTGTGAAAATTAGCGTGCTTTACTACATGCTTATTTTACTACTACTTTTTTGTTATTTTTTTATTTACTTTGTTTAGTGGCAGCTGATGGTGGTGGGGCGCCTTCTTCCTAACATCAACAATGTCCTCCTTCAACTTTTTGAGACTGACTTCTCTACTCCACTCTGGTGGCGATGAAGCCTTGTAGAGACAAAGAGAAAAAATAAAGCCACTACTAGAGAGTATGTCTTTTTTTTCTGGCGTTTTCCCCTTAAAAAAATTACCGTACTAGTAGGTATAGAAAGAAAGAGAGAGAGAGAGATAGAGAAAATCCTCCTATTTTTTCCCCAATACATATTATCTGGCTTGGCTTTTTATATCTCCCTTCCATTCCATAAGATTCAATTTTTTTCCTGAAAATTCCCAATGATTTTTTTCCCGAGAAGAATAGAGAAAAAAAATACACAAAATGTACATTCGCCTTCTCTTTTCCAATCTCTCTGTTTTTTTTCTTCGTGTAATTCCTTCAAATCGGATTTTCTGATTTTCTCTTGTTTCTTTTCTCCCTTTCTATTTTTTTCTACCGGTTGCTACTGTGTCTTTTTTTTCCCAAAAAATATTGAGATCAAGGCTGGGGCTATGGCTCAAACACATGAAGAAAAGCAATAACATTGGGGAAAAAATTTGTTCTGATGATCATCATTATCATCGCAGCAGCAGAGAGATGTTTTTGTTGTTGTGTGAGGATTTGATGATCCAGAGACGAAAACCAAACCAGCCTTCACTCCTTCAATAAAATATCAACTTGTTGTAAAATAAACAAGTAATCTTGTGCCCTCGAAAGAAATAAAAAAAAGTGTACATCACACCACACCAGCAACAATAACAAAACATGAAACCAATTCACTAAATATTCACCCTTTCTCTGTCTCTCTCTTTCTTTCTATTTCTTTCCGTCGCTTTATTTTCAAATTGATCCAATTTTTATGTTTTACTTAAACCTAACATTTTCCTAACCTGACCTTATCAAACGTGTGTAATTGCAGGCGAGAAAAAAATATATATACAGAGGAAAAGTTTCTCCGTCTTTATTTTCCTTTAAAATAAATACATTTTTTCGCTAGTGACTATATACCTATATGCTAAGCGCATCATTCTCATCTCATTTTAAATTTCACTTGACACTATTATTTTTTATTCAACAAGCTTATGTTTTAAAATTCTATCTGGCTGTTCGTTTCTCTTTTTTTATTTTATTTTGGCGGCTGCCAATATGCCAAATTTAACTAATGTTCTAGCAAATGTACAACGCTCAATATCATTCCAAACGGATAATCTGTTGTGTGCGAGCATGCATGCATCCAATTTTTTTCTTCTCTGATGATGATGAGCTGCAGTGTGATGCCATTTTTGCTTCAGTTAATTTTCTTCGTAGTTTTGATGATGTCTGTTAACATAAAAGAGGAAGGGAAGATGTGATCGAGTGACTTGAAGAAGAAGAAGAAGGAAAAAACGGAAGAAAGAAAGTCACCGAGAGATCAGAAGAGCATGCGGGAACGCCTCCACATATATATGTGGCAATGCATGGAAAGAAGATGCAGGCATGCATGAAATGTCTGCATGAGTCAATCTTACACGTTACTTAGGAGGTGGAATGGATTGGATTGAATCTCTGCGCATCTCCTCAACACACACACACAGTAAAAATAATAAGTACATGACAGATGTAGCAGCTGCCAAAAAAGATCAAGAGAGAATCGGAAGGAGACGCGAAGGAAGAAGAGAAGAGAAGAAAAAAAAATCTTCTTCATGACAAAAAATAGACTGGCTCATTTCTTTTACCGAGAGATAGAGATTTCCGAAGGAATCTTCTCAGCGACATAATAGCATAGTTTTCTCGAGCTCTCCTCTCTCATGTTCGAAAAATGTTTGAGAACGCATTCTCCACTATCACATAATATATAGATAATATTTTGTATATAAGCAGCTGAGATGATGAGCAAATGAGGTGATTCCCATTATTTTCTCTAGAGGAAAAAATACATATAAAGAGCATCATCATCATCATCCGATCGGATTATTCATGATGAAAATGAGCGTTTGTGCCAAACTGAAATAATTGCATTTCTCACGAAGACAACGACCAAACACAACAAGCTGTCTCTCTGTGTACGTACATATACACTTTGTATACTTATTTTTTAAGTATATTTATAGCCCACCCGAGTTTCTTTTTCCTCGCCACCAAAAAATATAATTAGTTCTTTTATGTTATTTGTGTGTTGGTGTTGGTATGTATATATGTATGTACGTTTAAAAGCGATATGTGTACGTACACATTGTAAAGATTTAACCCTTTTTTTAATCATCATCTTCTCTCTAGCTAAATTGCTCGGCTTTTTGGTCTAGATTGAAATACCATGTCATCATCATGAACGGCAGCGATTGTAAGGAAAAAATATATATAAAGGAATGATGGTGGTGGTGCGTGTGCCATATTATAATTTCTTGAAAGGCTGAGATTTTCTTTTTAAAAAGGGCATACTGTACATAGAGATTATTCTTTTCATTTCATTTATAAATAAACATGTTATTATAAAAAACAAGTGGAGAAGATGTGATTATTATGTAAGGGCGTTAAAAAATTTTGTATTTTGAACGCAGTTAAAACGCATGCACGTTACACCTCTTATCGTGATTATTATCGTATTTATTTGAAAAAATGTAGGTGGAGTAGAAGAAAAGAATTTTTTGGAAGAGAAGAAGTGTTTTAAATGAGATGGAATTTGTGGATGTTAACATTCCAGGAATATTTTTGAGTCCAGTTGGATTACTCTTGTGAGATGTTGTTTCGAACTTATTGCTCGTAGAACTGCAAATTATACAAATGCAATTGCTCATTCCATTTGTTGGATGAATGAGCACTCCAGAAAAACAGGCTGAATTCCAATCACATCACATCAAACTCAGGACTCCATCCACCGTATTTTCTGCAACTCCAAATTCTGCATTTTGTCAAGGTCCGCTCTCATTGTCACCACTCACATTACTAGCATTTCCTACATCTCCTATTACTCATCCAAAAATAATAATGATCCAAAAATCTATATCCCAGGCGCCTTGGTCTGGAACGAGAGAAAATCGGTTTTTCTCCAGCTCTCGGGATTTTGATCCAGCTCTGCTTGGTTAGTTTTTTTCCAGGGGAAAATGCATTTTACCATTGCACTTTTTGCTTGCTCGCACATAGCACACACACACTCTAATATCTCTGCCCAGAGAAGCGCAACGGTCCGTAATAATCTAAACCTCTGTTACTAATACTCCATTTCTCGTTCCATGAGGAATACATACATCAGCCAACGAACAGAATCTCCAGAGAGAGCATTCTCTCAGAAAACCTTAATGTTTCCTATCTATCCATCAATCAGACCATTCATTCATTTTCTCTCTCTCTCTATCTATCTGTCCGCCATGGTTGCTCATTTGCCATCAGTCACTTGTCAGATCCAAGCCAAGTGCAAGGTCTACAGAAAAAAAAAGTGGCCAGCGGCACGCAAAACACCACCACCAGAGAGAAACCTCGTTCGATGCTGATCATGATGATGATGGAAAAAACGTAAAGCGCGTTAAGTGCATTGGATGGAGATGATGGGGTCATGCAAAAAGCTTCTGCTTCAGTTGACTTGATATTTTAGATTTTTCCTCCTCCTCTTTATCCACATCAAAGAATCATCATTAAAAACTCTCTCTCTCTCTCTCTAAAAACCAAACACGCTCTCTCTGTAAAAAATAACAAGTAAGTTGAGACGACTTTTCGTGGTAAACTATATTTGTAGGAGAAACACCACCAACAAAACAGAACAACATGAGGAGGAGCGGCTCTGCTGTGAATAAGAACAAAAAAGTTTTTTTTTTTCATTTTCAGCTGATTAGATTCGGGCTGGAGGGCACAGCGAGAAAAAAGGGGATTCCGAAAAAAAATATTTTTGATCCCCATACGCAGCAGTACACAGCTCTCTCGTCTTTGCTCTCATCTCTCAACTCATTCGCATCATTAACTTGCCAATATGTGATGTACATAAACTAATTCTACTAAAGAACTATAGTCACAGAGAACAGACGATGTATATAAGCTTTTGTATTGGTGAGTAAACCCGAATGGGAATTATTATAAGCTGTGTATTATTATAAAAGCTGGTGTATTTTGCATTTTGGTGTTTTCAGGCAATGAATTTAATACAATTTTTTTGTGTTCCTCCTTTAAAAAAATTATCGACAAGTTCGAGAGGCTCTTGGTGGTGGTGGTGATGATGATGATGATGATGATGCGTAGAGTAGAGAGCAAGTCAAGTTGTTTCTTCGTCATGATTAGCCAACTTCACAATTAAATCTACACCTTGATCGCTTCAAGCTACGCACATATGCATTATATATTTTTTTAAAGCTGGCTTGGCTTGGCTTTTTCATTTTGCTTTCGGGTTTAAAAAAAAGTTATCAGTATTTTTTAAGAGGATGAGAAGAGAAGCCTTCTCCCTTAGTGGAGCTTACATAGAGCCTCTCATCTTGATCCGATCATCGTCATCATCATGATCATCATCACAGCACAACACAATCCAAGCTAATTAGCCACATTTCCCATTGTTTTTCCCCAACGGATAGAGAGACATGGTTCGAGGAGAGTGTGTATCCATTTCACATCTTTCGCCATCCAATATACAATGATAATGCATCCTCCTCACATATATAGCAATCCAATACAACTCAATTACAATTCCTTGAGGCAACTAAAATCTCATAAAAACAAATTACATCCTGCTATCTCTTCAAAATTTGTACACTTTGGTATGTTTATTATGTTGAAATAGTTTGAGAGGACCTCTCTGTCTCTCTCTCTTCTGCCTAAACTATTCACATGCCATTTGCTAAAAATGTTTATTTTTCTTTTCTTCTTTTTTTCGCCTACGTCGAAATAGACACAACAAGAAATTTTTTTTCGCAACATCAACTTCTCAACTTATTCCTGACGATCGTCATCATCATCATCATCACATGAGATGAGAACTGCACATTTCAAAATTCATCAAGTCCATTAAATTACATGATGAGGGATGAAAATGAGAATAGGAAATGAAGACGAGACAACACATCAACCACACGAGAACCAGAAGAAAATAAAACTGTTATTTTCTTTCAAACAATAATTTTCCCGTTCAATTGACTTGCCAAAAAACGATGTGCATCTTACGAATCTTCTGCTTCTAAAGAAGAAAGAAAATTCTACATGAAAAATATATTATATGAATTGGGTCTAATGCATTTTCGCTTTTAGGAAATGTGACGTAATAAATTGCCTCTGTTGACTTTTTGACTCTTTGAGAATGCCAGCGAAGAAAGGAAGGAAGGAAGACTAGTGAAAAAAAAAAGATTTTTTTTTTCTTTCTGGTTGTTCGAAAATCACATGAGGATATATAGATGCATATCACACATCATTATGTAATGTCTGTAGTAGCACTGGTGGTACTCTGGTATGGTATAGTGGTTGTATTTAACGGTAATTCGGTCAAAAAAAGTGTGAGGGTGTTTGTTTAGAGCAATTGCCAAAGATTTATGGGCCGAGTGAAGCAACAGCGGATTGCTCTACGACGAAAAAATAATAAGACGATAAAATATACTGACGTGTGTGTGTGCAGCAGAGTAGTTTGGTTTGGTAGTAGCAGTAAACGGGTTGCTTGTGTTTATTTTTCCCAAAAAAAGATTTACAATGGACAAGTGAAGTTTTCTGTTGTAAAATGTGATCGGTAAGATGATGTTGATGATGATGACGGTAGGCAGGAGCCAAATACGTTTAAAATTACACACAGAGAGAAAAAACTAAAGTCGGGTTTTTCTTCTTATCATCATCAAGTCAATAAATATTACATGCTTTTGCTTTTGTTCCAGGAGTTTTGTCTTTTTGGTTGTGTAAAATAAAATGTTTTTGAGAGAGAACGAGAATCGTTTTGTGTATCATCACCAATCACTATAATTATCCTCATCATCAGAGCATCACAACAAATAATATATACAACTGTTGTAAAACTATTTAAACTCTGTAGAGTTGAGAAATTGAAGGTTTTTTTGTGTGTGTGTCTAGAGAGGAGCAAATAACATCATTATCATCAACAGCAAAAAGCAACAAAATAAATAAATAGTACAATAATTTTTGTGAACCAAATTAGCGCTGATAAATGGGCAGAAGATGAAGAAGAAGAAAAACCCGTATTCTTAAATAGAGAGATGAGGTGTTAGGAGGAAAATAAAAGTGGAGAATTTATGGTTTTGATCTGTCGACAAAAATGCACATGTGCTGAAATAAAATGCTTCCTTTACTATAGTTTATCGTTTCTCATTACATGTTAAAGGATGTGATTTGTTATTTTTTTGGTAGTACAGCACAGCAGCACATAATACACATAACACACACACATTTATAATTGCTAACTGGTGATTTGCAAAAGGGATTTGTTTTTGGATGGGAGCAGAAGCTCAAATAAATTGGTGAACACAAGTATTAGTTTTTAATTAAGGTAATTAAATATAAAAAAGGTCATTTCCACTTACGACATCAGGGGTACTAGCGCCATCTGTATGAGATGCAGAGTCAAGGGATCTAGAGGCATCCCCATTGCCCGTGTGTCCCAACTCTGACGGGGGTTTGGTCGGGTCTCTCTCTTCTATCACGAGGTCAATCGGCATTTTCCCCTTTAGACGACTGATGTACCGATGACAAAAGTTGTCACACAATTCATGTACCTGTCAAAAAAGAAACAAGAAAAGAGAGAGAAAAAATTAGTACAACATTGTATCATTATATCAATTGTTCTAATCATAAAACATATATACATATACACATAAAGTGTTAACAACTGTACTAATCATTATAAGCGGCAATACAAGTGTAGGGAAATGGCAAAAAGAATTCATGTTGGCACAAAGTTTATTATATAGCCTCGGGAGCAGAGAATATACCAATCATAAATTCTAATAAGTTTTTCCAACAACCAGACAACCGGAAGTTGCATAAATTATCCGGAGTAAAAACCCAATACTGTGAAGAAGCCAGCTCACTATTGTTTGCAAATTAGGTAGTAGAAGATGATTTTTTCTTTAAAAAAAAGAAGCAACATTTGAAAAATCTTTTCTTGTAGCAAAATTAATATATGGTTCTCATCAACATGTCAACTCAAGAGAAAAAAATATATAGTAACAAATTTTTGTTGAGCTCTAGTGAGCACACATGAATATTCTGCCTCGAGACAGCCAAGTAAAAACAGACATTCGTAAGAAAATAGGCACATGCGTAACACGTCACATTTTTTTGCTCTTTGCACCGATGATGATGACGAGCATATCATATCATCATTCCCCAGATATATATTATTATTATGCATCTGTCTGTCTACACGCAGAAAAAATGGAGTGACAGGATACAACAGATTGAAAAAAAATTAAAACACAAATTGTTGTTGTTGTTTTTATCATCTCCTCCAACCTTTTTAATTCACACCCCATAAAACCACATTTATGTCAAGATTAGCGTTTTACTACAATCATAATTGACAGCTCTACGCGCAGAACGAGAAATGTAGAGCCGTAAATAAAAATGTTCACTATGTATATCCACCCATTAGAGAGAAAAAACTATACTGCTTTTGCATACACACACAACACAGCACATAGCTGAACTCGTTAAATGCAAACCAATTCTGCTAACAATATAAATCCTAATCATCATCGTCATTATCATTATCACAGAGAGCAAAGCGGCGCGTCATCCTTCTCTCAGGAGAGCACCGTCCCAAAAGTCTTAACTAATCTTTTCATTTTACCCTGAGGTCCAGCTCAGAAATATTTTAAAACTTCTTTAAGGACAATGGAATGCAATTTTTTGCTGTATAGTAACATTTCCTTCCTTGTAATCTGCCTTGAAAAGGGTTGAAGACAAGCATTTGTTACACTTTGTTTCTATTTATTGATCTACATAAAACTGTATATAAGCATATTATATAGAAGATGAACTCCGCCCTCCCATTTCTTTAGTGCGATTACAACAGTTAAAAGGTGACAACATCTGAATAGGCGGTGGTGGTAGTGTGGTGTAGCAATCCACAGACAAAAAGAAAAATAAATGGAAATTTGCTGCGGAGAGGACGGTTATCAAAGCCGGTGTAGTTTTGTCGGCTTTTTTGGTTCATGTCAAATGTATAAAAATGTTTGAGGATAAGAGAATGTGAAACACTTTTTTTAATAGTATGCTTGTTACATTTTTTTACACCAGGTGATTTGAAGGTGATGGTGGCTCTATAAAATTGTAACAATGTCATATAATGATAATCATATGGTAGAAAAGGCGAATGTGTTCATTCTCTATTCAAAATTTGTGATTGCTACATAACAGCAATAACATCAAACCCTTTAGTGCTCTCATATAAAAATTGTATAATCTATGCGGCCATAAAAATGTGAGCAAACAGTGAACACACGCGTACCAGTAATTTTTTTAACAGGCCATGGCTATATCGTCATTTAAAATTCGGAATAGTTTTTTTTTCTTGAGCAGTTGAAAAACAGTAATAAATTTTTCATAAGCCACAAAAAACGTTGTATGTCGAACAATTTTTAAGCCTTATTTTCTCGCTGTATTATGTGGTCGGATTAAAATTTCAAAAACATATTTTTCCCCGACCAAATAATTTTAGGTTTTTTTTTATTTGGAGCAAGCAAATCAGCAACACCAGAGACCAGAAGAGAAGAAGATTAAAAATTGAATAGTGTGCATGTACGGTGGTGTGGTAGCAAAAACTTGTGAATTATTGAGAGATGAATAAAAGTATGAGAACCCTTTTTGCCCGATGGTGGAAAATTTGACAGAAAAAAATATATAATAAAACGTGCTTGCTCAATAATGCCCAGTAATAATCATAAGTGTCAACATGATCATCGTCAATTTGAATGCATGCACCATACCACCAACAACCAAACCAAACCACGCTTATAACTTTTCTCATTGTAAAGGAATGAAAATTTCTATTGAAATTTGACAAAAAGAGAAACCGCAGCAGTAGTAGCAACGTTTGCTGTATTATTCCTCGTGCTCTATTTTTATTATTACATGATTTTAATCCGGGTTCCCCAGCGCTCCTCCAAAAAAACCAAACCAAATAACCAGCGGATTAAAATTTCATAGAATTGCCTTTAAAACAGCCACAAAAAATATAAACACTCGCAAATATTTGACCGATCGACCGACCAAACTCACTTGTGTCTTCATCTATCGTTCTACATTCATGCATCTCTATTATTATTTAAAATCCTTTTGAATTTTCAAATAAACAGATTGTCCACGTCCAATGAATTTTCAATAGGAGCTTAAATGTAAAAAGCTCTTTTGGATTTGTGGCTAGGTTTATTATTATTATTATTATTATTATTACGGTGCTTTCATTCAAATGACCTCATCATCAACACAAGATGGGAATGATGACGATGACGACGAGTGCCAAGAGCCATCGTCCACATAACCTCTCATTGTCAATTAATTTTTATTTCCTCTCTCGAGTATTTATTCAGCAAGCACTCTGTACATTGTACGCTGTGAACTGTCAAGGGCTCTTCGTCTCACTCTCTTCGATTCCTAATAATAATAATAGTAATTCACTTTTCTGTCATCATTTGTATGTATTTTCAAAATATATATTATTATCCAATCCACTTCTATGCTCACAACACTCATTTGCATTTATGGTCATTATGCATATTACACACTTACAAGAGAAGAGCATGATTAAGCAATAAAGCGACTCTTATTGAATGAATAAAAAATCAGTCTTCGAATAAATATTTGCTCTTTTCAGCCAAAGCTGTGTACTTCTTTTGCATTAATTAACTACTGCTGGTGGTTTGGTTTGGTTACCGTTGTACTTTCCACCATACCGTCATATCAGCGTCATCACAAAAGCTTGATAGCTCGCGAGACACTATAAAAGAGCTTTTTTATTGTCCATTTTATATGGTACTTGTCTTTGAATGCATAAAGTCAAGGAGTTTTTTTTACACAGTTTAAATGTAAATAAAGCCATAATTCTCCCTTCTCGGAAAAAAAAGTTTTAAGTTTGTTTATTGTAAACACAAATATTATTATAAATGCTTAACTTTGACTATATCTATTTTAGTGTCCGCGTCTCCACTTGACTCTTTGCACGATTAAATAACACGTAAATATACACACTACACAAACTCGTTTTTCCCTATTGGATAACAACATGGATAAAAAAATTCATGAACAAAACGAAATAAAGTATCAAATTTTCTTTGTCTGCGATGTTGCTGGATGGAATGAATAAAAAAAATATTGTGTGTATGCATCGTCTAGTCTAAAAGGCATATAGCATGGCGGATCAAGAAGTAAAATGGAAGGTCGGCTGGTTTTTTTTTATTATTTCTTTTTCTCCTTCTTCTTCTCTGTCGGTCAAAAAAAAAAGACTCATAAGAGCCCATGTTCCTTTTTTTATCATTTGATATGCAAGTATGTGTATGTTTTGATGAGGATGTGATGTGTTTTGTTGCATTCTTTGACTGAAAGAGTGAAGGAAAAAAAAGTATTTTGTTCATGGAGCCATTAAAAAGGCGAGTGTGAGATGGAGATTTGAAGAAGAAGAATATATATTATGTATCCATTAAACAAAAACCAAGCCACACAATTGTACACATCGCGTACATAAAAACCTATCATGATCATGCTGCATTTTCTTGGCTATTGCTCAAAGGAATTTTATCCTCTGACTTTTTCCTTTACGTAATAATAATAATAATAATGCATTGTTTGGTTGTGTTCCTCTTATATCATAATCATATCGTATGATAATGCATTATATAAGTGTATGAAATGTAGAAAAAAATATGGTTGATGGTCAAACGAGGGAAAATATTATTTTCTGTATGGATCCTCCTTCTTTTGGATGGGTCGTCGTGAGCTAATCATAACATAAACGGATAATGTAACATGGAGGCTTGGAGGCATCTTAGACCACGGCATCATCATTCCTTTTGGCAGAAGTTGCTGCATACATACTATGAACTAGTGTAAAAGTCAAACTGCCGCGGTGATGTAGATTTCACGAGGATCATCATAATCATCATCGTAGAGAGAAATAAATGGACATAAGCTTTATATCTGATGTGTGTGTAGACCTTGAGAGAGAGAAATAAATCGCCGTTAGTAGAATGTAAACATGAGTGCAACTGCCAGTAGGAAGGAATGCATGCATGCATGATAGACATGTATAATGGCGGTATATCATCATCATCACGGAAAAGAGGACGAATTACATGGGAGAAAACAAGAGGATTAGTGATGTAGACACTTTTCGGAGTTGTCAGAGAGAGAGAGAGACAGAACAAGTGGGATAAGATGCATAAGAAAAGTGTTTTCATAGAAAATTGCAATATTTCCATTCATAACTACCGATTACGTATTATAGAAAATGAGCCGACTCGAGTTCACGGCATTATTTTTTTGTTTGCCTCGTGTGTCTTCTGTCTTCTGTGTGTGCCATGAACTTGCACATTTCCCCATAAAAAGATATGGAATCCGATTGTTTGATGGAATGAACTACTTTTCTTTCCCTCTCGTCTCTAAAACTTTCCCGTCTCCCTTTCTCTCTCAGTCTCTCTTGGCATTTATTACCTTTTCTTGTGTGCACCCTGTGATTAATAGTTTTAATCAAGATTTTCTCCAACAGCATTTCCGCCTCCGACCAAAATCCATTTCATTTTCTTCTACTCTTCTGTGAACTCTTCGGAACTTCTCTGAAACTCTGGTGGAAACACAGCAGCGGAGCAGAGAGCGTTTTACGCAACAGAGAAAATATATAATAATATTATAATGCTCTGGACTGGAACTCTCTTTTTCCACCCGCCTGCCACACCAAATCAAGCATTTTCAAGCTGAGAAGCCAAAATAACTCGGTCATTTTCTTTACATCCCAACAACACAAAAGTCATTCTCTCCTCCATTCCATATTTATCCTATAATTCCTTCACACACACCAGACCAGACGAGAAATACATATAGCCCAAAAAACTTATTCATCTCTTCTCATTCTCATCTCATTTATTTTCCCTAAAATAAGCCAAAAAAATTATTATGGAAGGAGGAAGTCTCTATAATAAGCAAAGGATCGCGAGACAGAGAGGAAAAAGGGATTAAACCAAGATTTTCCAGAGAATTTCTCAAAATTACAAGAGAGCTCACACAAACATTACTATACTACCTCTCTCTATTTGTAAGCCTGAGACGGAGAGTAAAGTGCACAACAACCTAAAAACACGAATGCTTTTATAATTTTCCAGATGGGACCCAGATGCCCTGCCAAAAGGATTATGCACACTTTATTCTCTTTTTCCTCATCCCATCTTCTCACATCACAGCACGCACATACACATACACACAGCCAAGCTGATGCTTCACTTAAATATTTTATATGTATTTATTGTATACACATTTTGTGGTTATGGCTCATGCCTTCCAATTTCTACGAAAACTCTTCTGCGTAAGCTTTACACAACACAAAAAATAACTATATACCTATTTATATATATAAATATACTTTACACTTAACTCTCTAATATTTTTGTATGCATCCTTCAATTCTCTCTCCTTCTTCATCTCTCCGCCTCCACATCCATCCACCGAAATGAACGAAGAAAAAAAACCTTTTAAATCCATTTTCTCATTTCACAGCAGCAAAACTTTCAGAAGAAAATATTCCCTCAAATAGATTTTTTTTCTCCTCACCATTATCATCCTCATGCTGTGAGTTAAATAATCCAAAAACTTTTTAAGAGCCCATTACAATTAGCCTTTCATTCTGAGGATGCACATCTTTAAAATAAATGAATCAGAAACAACAAAAAAGGTCACGAAGTTGCTCTGTGTGTGTGAGTAATGTAATGTGAGAAAAAATCATTATGATCGTCACTCTCTTCTCTTCTTCTGTGATTTGATTTCCCATGTTTTTTTCATCCAGAGAGACCACTTTTCATTCCAAAGAGATAGAGGAAGGACGAGACAGGAAGAAAAAAAATACAAAGTGCAGTGATGATAACGATGATGATGATGATTTGCTCAAATTATTCTAAATGGCAGAGCCACCACTTGTCGCCAGCTCATAAAAAACATATCATTTAAGATTTATTGGCTAGCAAAAAAATATGTCGTAGCATGTGAAGTAATCTTTTTGGTCCCGCTCAGATAACTCTACTAGGAAAAACACAGAGAGAGAGTAATGCAATAATATTATATATTTAAGCAACAAAGTGATATAAAGTTTATACACAAAAATATTTTAATGTGTTTTGCCCTTATGACTTTTTTTCTCGATATCGATATCATTGTAAACTCTTTGTACATATTTAATACTGACCCTTTCCGCTGCTAGATTATCCACATTTGCGTAAAAATACATAACACCTCATCAAAATAATCAAATCCTTTCATCCTGCTTCTCTCGTTCCCTAAAAAAATCTCATCGTCTGATTACCGTATTTACTCTATAACACGGAAGATTCCGTATTCCACCTTCTTCGTATTTTCCTTGTATTCTTGTGGTCGCTGATTGGTATCATCATCACTTCATGTAATCATATCATTCACATATCAACGCCATCATCTCCGCTCCTATCTATACCACCACCAACGAAAAAAAAACTTGCACCACATTTTTAACATCACCAGAGACGAACAGACAGAAAGAGAGAGAGGATGCCGCGCTTCTGATATCGACATAAAACAAAATGCATTTTACATGTTGTTCTTTATATGCCTACCTGTTTGTTATACATATAATATACCTGTTATGTTCCACATATTATGTTAGTATCAGTATCACCTCTCTCGCACCTCATGTTACCTTTGCTGCTCTTGTAATGATATGATAGCCATGCAATACAAGTTAATAATGGTAATAATCATCCCGATAATAATAGTCATACCACTTTACTCCTTAGTTTTATGTACACAATAATAGCATGCATATATATATTTTACACTCGCTTCACTTCCAACGCCAACAACCAGTGACGAAAAAAATCACTTGTTTTTCTTTCCTTTTTTTCTAAAAAAATCCAAAGATTCATCTTGATGATAGCTGAAAAGGAAGTCTCCAACTGAAAACTAGCAGACATACAGGCGTACAATTTTCGATATATAAAAAAACCGCTTCTCTCTATATTTTGCTTCGGTTTTCATCATGATCAGTACTCTCTTGAGTCACTCAGCAGCACAAAATTTTTCATTTAGATTTTTTATTGACAGGAGGAGCCCCCGCGCTGCTTTTCTTGTGTGTACGTGCGTTATAATGTGGTACTTGATAGCTTCATTGAGACTCACTCTCACACACACACACAGTTTGTTTTTTATTGTTCACATTTTTATAGCACACACACAGCAAGCGCAAAGTGTTTTTTTTAAATAAAAAAAGAGAGAAAATAATAATAATATTCAGTTGCGCTGTTTGTTGTCTAGTTTTTTTATGTACACAGCAAACACACCTTTAAGCAGAACTTGATCAGTCAGAGGGAGGATATCATAATCATGATGATGAGCACACAACATTATTATTTTGTTGTGGTCAGAAGGAAATGAAATCATCGATCCGATATGGGATTCGATGATGATGATCATCATCATCACCATGAATGAGACTCTGATGGGGTCACAACACCGACACATCCCTTTTCTCTTCTTTGAATTTTTTATCTCTCTATCGAGTCATGTTCTTCTCAGCTTCTTCTTCTGCTGCTGCTGATGATGATGATGCTACTTCTTGTAATTTTCAACAATAGATTTCACGTTTCAGCTTGATCGGTTTCATGGTTAGTGTGGAAGAAAAAAAAGACAATAATAAGATATCTTCATCTTGTTTTTTAATAAATACTACAAAAAAATTTATAGAGATACTAAAATAACCATATTAAATCTCCTCCTGTGTCTGTGTGACCAAGTTAAATAGGATGATTGGATGAAGCGATCACAATACTTAGGTAAATGGAATAAGAGAGTGAGAGAGAGGATGTGATGATGAAGTTGTAAGTTTGATAGGAACGATATGGATATATTTTTTGCTGTTGTTTTGATATTAAATCGTTGGTTGATCGACATGATCACATCATCATGAACGGAACCAATGGAATGAAATGATACTCTCTCTCTCTGCATGACTTGAGTTGTTGTTAAATGATTCTATTTTCTTTTTTTAAGGATTTTCTATGCCTTCAGCTCATAATATTTTAAAAGCGTCCTACAGGCAAACTGTGATATACCAACGTCACATCACATCACCAAATCATAAGAGAAATGCTTGAGTTTTGCTTATGATGATTATTTTCAATTATCAAGGCAGTAAACTCAGCACATGTAATTGTATGGCTAGTAATGAAGTAGTTAGCTTCTTGCTGGGCTGTCTGAATAGAAAACAGTGAAAAAAAATCATGAAGAGCACAGCGGATTCTAATGATAAAAATAGTTGTCGACAGGCGATCATCTTTTTAAGAAATGAATAAAACGCAGTCACACAAATTGATGCACCACACGGTAGTCAATAATACTCTGATGTTTCTTTCGTCACTAACTTTATTATTCGTTTTGTAAATTTTTTTGGTAAGTTATGTAGGAAAAAAATGCTTGTACTTCTACATTGCATGCATGTACTCAATTTTTGCTAGCATTTCTTACGTTTTTTTCCGTGTTCTGTTCTCCTTTAAACAAGATAATTGAATGCATCCTGTCTCCTCCAGAGAATGCATACCTGTGAGTGAGAGAGAGAGGTAGCCATTAGACAAGCAAGGCAACTTTTTTTTGTAGGCATAAATTTATGGGAGGATATATAGCATTAAAATACAAAGTATTATATTATAAAAATAAAATAATAATATATGAGCAGTAACCGCTATATAAACTGTGCATGCATAGGAGCACCAATAAAATACAAGTTTAAAAGTTGACTGACGGATGCCATGACACCATATTATTTTTCACAACGACATGCCCACGACATATTAGAAGAGAAAACCTATAATAAGTACAGTAATGGCTGCTTATACGCATCATTATGCTTTTATCATCTTCATTCGTCATTTTTCATGTGTGTTTTACGGTTGTGTGTGTGAGAGTGTGTTGTAATTCTACATGTACCTACCCAAAAAATAAAAATAAAAAATTGTTGTACATTTTCAAGATTGCGTGATTTTTATTTTCTGTTCCTTTTTATCGGACATTATTTTATTCCGCCATTCTACTAATAAATATATTTTTTTCAAGTGCCACCAGAAAATAAAATACAAATTTATACGTACACATGTACAATGGTCGATTTAATGGCATGCATAATATGTTTGCAAAAGACTCTCAATCTTGTGCAAAGTAAATTATGGGAATATTTTCTACATTTGCCGTGTCATGCTGTGTGCGATCTAATTTTCAAACACTATATACCATTGTCCTCTCCGCGTCTCCTCCTCTTTCTCTTATTATTTTACTTTAGCAAATTGGATTGAAATTGAAAAAAAAGTAAACTTGAAGTTTTACAAGTTTTTTTCTTCATAAATCAGCAGTTAGCACATGAGCACACACAAGACACACACACAGACAACAAAACTTCGTGTGTCACAAGTGACTGCACCCATTCAGCCAGTTTAATTTACCATTCCTTTGCGAACTTAAAGCTCGAAATAAATTCACATTGTTAAAAAATATATGATGGTACTACCTCCACCACCACCACCCCTCCACCGACTATCGTTGCTCGCATGCTGTTTGTTGTCTTGTTTTTTTAATACTCGTCTGCTCACATATTACATCATTCACACACTATCAGATCATCTTTCCGGAGGATTTACAATATTTTAGCAGGGTTGGCAAAGTGTGATAAGAATAAATACATGATCATTCATCGCGTATGATGATGCACTCATTTGCACATAAAATCCCATTCATTCATTATCGCCAGCTTACAAAAGTATGTATCCAATAATCTGAAATAATAATATATACACAGATACAGATAGAGGGACCCAAAGCCTAAAGCGTGATATCAGCATATAGATCGCTGGTAAGTTGAGCTAATAGCGCATTTCCTGACTCTCTCTCTCTGGCTAAACAAAATTCATTTGAGAAAGAATAAATAAAAAAATGCAAGGACACACTCACTCAATCTGTCTATCTATCCTACCATAAACGAACCTGTTTTTTTATTCTCTCGCGTTCACTGTTGCTGTTATAATCCGCCTTGGCTGCTGCTGATGCAAAAGAAGTGCTATGATATTATATAATAACGTGATGTAATCGGATTAAATCCAATGTAATCTAGCTTTTTACACTGCACGCCTCATCAAATCTGATGAATAGGATCAGTTTAGTTGGAGCTGTGATCTGGGATACATTACTTATATATTTATATATATTATGTGTGTGTGTATGCGACCCGATCGTGTTAATAATACTACTTACTCTAAATTGCTGCCAAGTTTTTTAAGAAGTAGTGTCCTCAAAAATATGTACATGTTGTCACTGCTTCTACTACTAGTGCTGTTGGTGTCGCTGCTCCCATTTTTTTATTCAGGAAAAAAAGTTGACAGAAAAGTTAAACATGGACAGAAAAGAAAGAGTCAGAGATGGATTGGTGGTTTGGATTTTGGATGGATGAAACTTTCATTTTTTATAGGAAATGCAGATAACTTTGAGTGATTTGATCACCAGCACATCACCACACACATGGGAACATCATCGGTGTAAGATGTGATGATGATGTGGTCTGGTGATATGATCCGTTTTTTTTCCTAGGTGCTTACCTATCTGCGTACCAAAAAGGATGTCAACTGTCACCGGCGGGGGAAGTTAATCTCTGCTACCAGGAAAAGGAAAGACAAAAAAGACACGTTGTGAGCGTGTTTGTGTGTGTGGCTTTTTGACAATAATGTGTTTAACCGATGACAGGGAGCAGAGCAGCTTTCTAAAAGACTGCTCGATTCGAGATAAAGAGCAATAAGCCATGTCAAAAAAGTCAAGGTGACTTGGTATAAAGGATTGTCGGATGTCTGATTACCGGTTGCAATAAGTGAAAATACTAATAAAATTTCCTCCAGGTGGACTGGTATGAAATATTGATGGCTTGGTAGTGGGAAAAAACACGAACCTTATATTTCTGATTCATAATATTTTACTTGAACCATTTTTCTCCGTAGGACATATTTTCATTATTTACCTGATATTACATTCAACTGAAGTTTTCGGGTGAATATGTATATTTTTAGTAATATATACTGAGATAAATTTTAAGTTTCTGTAAGCACTGAGATTTTCTTACGCAATTTTCAAATTTATAGCAATTTCGTGGAATTCAATGCCATTTAACTTCACACAAAAAATATTTTCGTAAATCTGGACCTCGTGTTAGAGAAGATGGATTTGGAATATCCAGGTATTTTTATGTCCCTTATATTATTGGAAACGATAAGCTTTATTCACAGAAATAAAATTTGAAATATTCTGTGAAATGTTTGCTTCAACTCAGAAGTAGGAATTCACATATTTCTACAATGCACATCCATAATGAGTGCACACATTTAATTAGGCTACGGCTTAAGGTCCAGAAAAGGGTGGATATTGAATATACCTAATAATAATCATCAATATGATCTCATCATAAAGAGAAAAGAATGTAACCGAAAATATCTTTTTTTTTAAATATACAAGCTTTGCTGCTTTTCTTCTTATTCTCTGAAACCATACTTGTTGTGATATTTTTATACGTACATATCTGCGATGTGAGATGAATAAAATAAGAAGAAGAGGATAAGAGGTAGCCAAAGAAGAAGAAGACAAGACAGGTGTTTGGTATTCCATTATACCATTCTACTCCTGCTGTTGTTATTATGATTATTTAGAATTTTATTCCAGTAGAGTAGAATGGAACGCAAAGACGATGGATGGACTCTCAAGAGAGGAGAATCCACACAAGGTAGAAAATAAAAAGAATAGAGAGAACAAGTGGCTCAGAATATTACTCTTTAAAAAAGATCTCTTTTGGTCGAGAGCATTCTTAAACAAAAATGATTTTTTCTTCACTCTCTGGACTTCTTTTGCTTCTTTTTCATTCTTCTAGTTGAGGAGGATCAACTGGACTTGACTTGAACCACTTTGGTCGTCGGCAGGTCGCTGCCGGTATGTCAGCTTACAAAAAAAATATGTATAATCAAAAGAATGTTTGGAGATGGACGTGCCATGATGCTCACATTGCTCACTGAGTAAAAAGTAAATTTTTTCCTTGACGTCTCGAAAAGAATCTTACATTCTTCAAAATACCAAAAAAGAACAAGTCCCCTGTGAATTCCCATGTGCTTTGCTGCTGTGATGATGATGAGTATCATGAAAAAAATACTTGCTACACACACCACACACAGAAATGCGTGTATATATATATTTATAATATCGTGTGCAATTTCTTTGGTGAGTTCGTTCCATCTATACACCTTGAAAGAAATAAAGCCGAGCTTCTAAATTACAGAGTAATAATAAATTAAAAAATGGTATGTTGTTATGCTCATGTTTATATTTCTTTTTGCTGCATTTTGCATCAAGACTTTTTTTGTAGGTATCTATATTTATGTGTTAACTTTGTGGTTTTTTAGCTTGTTACGATGTAACATGTAATTTAAAGAGTCACACACACACACACACACACAACAAGTATCTTATTTTTTATTTTACCACTGGGCTCTCCGTCCCAATAAGTTTAAGTAGATGAGAGGTTGAAAAAAAGATGGGCACTACACCTGAGCTCGCAGAGGAGGACCTGAAGGAGTGGCCATATGCCCACATTCCCAATCCTTTCCCCGTCACATCTCTTCTCCATAATAATCATCATGCTGTGATACCTCTAAGGCATTTTATATACACGCAGGTAGGTATAAAGGCATAAATAACATAGTACACAAAGAAAATGTATGCAATGAATTACTACCACATCCACCAGGAAGAAAAGGTAAACTATAAAAGCACAACAAAAGGTATACTTGCTTGGTAAATGGAAAAAAATAATATGTTTGAAAAGCTTCAGGCATAAAAAAGCTTCTTTGTGAACATGGAGCTCATTCCCTGTATAAATGGCTTGTTGTACAAAGGTTTTCCTCCTGCAATATAGATATCCAGCAATGTAAAAACCAAACCAGTATTCTTGAGCATCAAGTCAATCCCCACTTTTCCAGGCAGATGGTATACGTAAACCATTTTCTGTGAAATCGGTGAGAGCCCAAAAAACTCACACATTGGTTGGTGTATTTTTATTGTTATGAATATTGTTATTATGCACGTTTCATTGGGCAGATAAAATGTGCGTAGGAAGAAGTCACAAAAGAGGCTAGACTATGGCTCGTCTCTCTGGTCTGGTATATGAATCTTTTGTATGACTATACAATTGGTAGTTATTTGTTGTTGACCTTTATACCTCTTTAGCCTGACATGGGGTGGTATGGTATGGCATCTTTTGATGACGATTTCCAGTGTATACTGTGATTTTTTTTCTGGGATGGAGATGAGAGTTGAAAAAAATGAATGGAAATAATTCTTTTTATCTGTGAGTAACAAGCACATTTAAAAGATAAGAAGAAGTGAAAAGGGGTAATTGCAATGTTTGACTATAAAAATGTGTGGTAGTAGTAGCTGCACTCGTAGTAGTGGTAACAAGAATGGTCGTAATGATAGTCTAGTTGACGGAAAGCGAGGCGGATGATGACGGTGATGGGACATCAAGATATTATTATTATGGAAATGGAAAGACTATTATAAGGAGAAATGAGCAGGTGAGCTCTCTGGCTTTATGGTTATCTACAGGTTTATTTTTATGGGTGGTTTAATACTTCTGTAAATTGCGTATGGTTGCGTGAGTGAGCATACGAATATTGGTATTTACAGGAAAGACGGATGAGGCGGGGCAATGAAAGAATAATTTTATAGTGTGGTTGCGGTGGACGAAATAGTTGACGAAAAACCAACTTATCATGAGGCACACTGACGAGATAGATTCCTGATGAAATAATTCCTTGGAGCTTGAATCTTTTGTGAAGATTTGGTTGAATCATTGTGATATGAGTTTACCTGAGATTGTAATTTTGTGCTTTGCAATTCTTGCCATGTTTCAGTTTTGCGGAGCTATCTTTAGATATTTTCAGTTTGTTTGAAGTCTTCATAGAAATTATCAGAAACTACTAATCTTTAAGTCTTAAACCCTAAATCCCAAGGACTTGACCGATGTCATGTTTCCTCCCAAAATATGATGATAACGGTTTTTACTCAAATAATCGTACAAACATGTTTACAGAGCGATACGTCGACTCCACCACTGCTATTTTTTTCTTCAGATCATGTCACCTTTCACTGCAACATCAGAAATACAAACATAGAAATTTCAACGATCAAATTTATTATTTTCCCCCGAGAATGAGAAAGGCGAACAGGAGGATAATCTTTAAGGAGATTTGTGATTTGTTTGATGGATATCAAATTAGACAGTGCGCTTGCTTGCATGCTAATCCGACCGACGACGCTCTTAACGCTTGTGGTGAAAATGTTTTCAAAAGAAAAAAGATGCCACAAGCAAAAGAAAACTATATGTATTTTTTATCACTCCTATTCCTTCTATATCGTTTTGCATGAGGAAAAAAACATGTCAGTTGAGAAACAGTTGTTGTAATAAAAATGGCAAACATCGCACATTTTTTTGGCATCGGTGGCACCAAGATCAACAAAATGCCACAACACTACCAACCAACTACACACACACACGCACGTCAGCCAAGTAAAAAACCAGGTACGATTACACATTTTAAAATTTATTCTTCCGATAAACTACTTACTTTTTTTATTTCTTGCTCATGTGTCTCGTGTCCCTGTGACAGGTTGAATGCATTCTTGTTGCGTTTTCTTGTGTCCTGTCTTGTTACATTTGAAAAATATTATATGAGATTTTTGTACGTGTGTCTGCAGACTTAATGTTTATGCATATGTTTATCTAAAGAAGCCCAGCAAAAAACGAACGTGACATGTCAAGACTTTTTTTCTTCTTTTCGTGCAATAATGGATATATGGCATAAAGATTATAATCCATCCAATAAATATTTCTTTTCTTTCGCTTGTTTGCTGACGACCATCAGATCATGTGTGATTATTATCATCATCTTTTTTAAAGAAATCAAGAATTTTATTAAACTTTTTTAAAGCATCTTTAGCGTCAGAAATTACAACATTTCTCTCAGAAAATGTGTCTCCATTTGATTTTATTCCGTACATAAATAATTTTTCATTCCTGATTTCAAAAAGAGGCACTCAAGCAGTAACATAAGCGATTCCACTCATGAAGCCTTCCTCCTCTCTTTTCTCTCTAGAAAGTCACCAGGCACGTTTAAACTGTCTTTTTTATTATTATTACGACAATCATCATCATCATGATCGTCATCTCACCATTCTCATCTTTTCCCTGTAAAAAAAGAAAATGACAAAAATCTGTATTTTTTTCATTATTATTGAGGAACACCTATGTTGACAAAGATGATAATAATGCCCAGGTGGAAATTCATTATTGTTTGCTGCTTCATAATAATGAGGGGTTCACTTTTCCCGTATGTGTCATTGTCGCCAGAAAACGCGTTCCATCGACCGAATCCGACGACTACATCACAACACAATAAATAATTTTTACCTTTTTTTCTTGTTTAAAAAATCATTTTTTTTTTCTTTACAAATATTTCATTTTTTCCCAATGAAAAATAAGTATCATATCTTCACCTTCTCTCTCTGCCGAGCACTGCGGTGGGTTTGCACACCAAGAGCCATGAAACCAAGAAGACTCCCGTCACCAGCAACAAAAGCATTTTTTTAGTTTATAAAAAGACTGAGAAATATAAAGTTTTTTCTGGGGAGTATGCACATATTCAAAAGATGTGTGTGTGTGTGTATGTCCCCCTGAGTGTGTAATATGACGATGATGCCTTTGTTGTCATCTACATAAAGGAATGCATCATAGACACTCATAATATGCCATGTTATTTTTTGAATCACAAGAAGAGAAATTTGAGTGACGGACTGCCGATGAAGAGAAGGGACGACAGGGTATGGGACTAAACTCTAAAGTCTTTTTTCTTCTGAAGAACTCTCTTTGTCCCTGTGTGTATCTCCTGCTGTTTCAATGTAAACTGAAAAGACAGCGTTTTGTTACATTTTGTTAGTTATGGTTTTTCTGGCTGTAAAAATAAGAATAAAAAAATACAGGTGATATGATACAAAAAATGCCTGTAGAGAGTGAGAATATTATAGGATTAACGGCTGATTATTATTAAAGTGCAAGTAGTGTGTGTGTTTAATATGATAATCATAATAAAAGTAATCACTACTTTAGTTGTAATCGGACTTTCACACAAAATTCATTGACGCATAAAAAATCCATTTACCTTTTTGCCTCTTCACGGTCCCCATTATAATTGAAGGGAAAAGAAGAAAGGTTAAAAAGCCAAAACCATTCAAGTGTATAGTTTATACTATACACCTTGTTTAATCTATAAATAAATGCATACAGTGTAAAATGAATTGAAGACAAACGTTTTAAAAAATACGCAAAAAACATCGAAAGGAATAAGAAGAATGACAAGAGAGGATAAAGAAATGTTTTTAAACGATGTCGGTCGAGTCAATATCCTGACGACTGACGACATAATGGATTATATATTTTTCCCAGGGTGCATATATCTCAGCTCAGAACACACACAAGACACAGAAAAAATGTACGTCTGGCCTTGGTGACTGCGCGTCGATAGGATTTTTCATGTAATCCATTTTTAAACACCTTTAAACCTTTATGTTAATTGGTTTAGTGCAGCTGTGCCTTAAATTCGTAAAGCTTCTTAAAATGCATAAAATGTACAAATATTGGTAAGAATCAATAAAATAAGAAATCACAAGAAAAAATACTAATAATTTGGTATTTTAATTCATATCAATTTTTTAGGGCGCTTTTTGTGGAGCGAGAACAGAATTGTATAAAGTTGATGATGAATGGCCATTCAATCAAGGGAATGATTCATATTAATGAAATGGAAGCATTTACACGAATTCTTTTCCAGGTACATACATTATAATCGTAAAAAAAATAAATTCCTTTGAGCAATTCTATCTGAGTTAAACGTAGAAAACGTTTCAACATTTTGTTATTTTCAAACGAATGGTTAAAACATTTTGAATCGAGGGCTTTGAATTATTAGATTGCAAGTAAATCAGATCAGGGCATTCACAATTTCCCAATCTTTTGTACTGCTAAGTTTCTAGATCACAGCTGCCATCGTATACATAACATATCAGTAAATATTTAAATATAATAACGTAATTTAAAGAAAAGCATCATTAAATAAATACTAAATACAGCTTTAATCAAATCCAATCAAAATCAAACTCAACCATGCAGCTACACAAAATCAAAAAGTATTAATTGTAATATTGTTTCATCAAGTAATTTTTCGAATTTAAAAAATATTTTATCATCTCTTCCTCAAAAGTTTACGAACTTCTTCGTATATAGTAATCAAAGCCACTCTTGACTTACTCTTCAAAATGTCTCTGGTTTTCATCAACTTCCTCCCTTTCATTTCACCCCATATATTCTATACAAGCATTTTGCATTTATAATCAACTCAAATATAAGTAAAGCATATACACCGCCACTATATAGAATTCATATAAATACAAATACACAGACTAAAATCAACATCAGATCATCATGTCCTTCATTTTGTTTCACTTGACACATCCCGTCAAAACTGTCTTGCTCATTTTACATGCATATTTGCATGCAGAGGTCGAGCCCACATTTCTGACAATTTTTTTTCTTCTTCTCTTCCCATTCCTATCATCAAATTAAACTAAATGATTTTCATAACCCAACTAAAACATTATACAATATGCAAATATGCACCAATCAACAATACCTAACCATGACTCTTGCCAGTCACTTTTATTTAAAGCACTCATATAGCATGTTCTCTATCCATTTAGCATTTTTGCAGCTTAACCAGCCAAAAATAATCATAGCGTCTTCCATGCTAACCCCCCTAAATAAAGTTTATAATTTTCATGTCTTACTCACAAAAATAATATTTATAAAAAGTGTTCATTTCCTTTCATGTTTGATTTGACGAAAACATGAGACGACTATGACGCTGATGAACTCATCATATCATTTTATCTTTTTAGCGACATCACATTAACAGAGGCAAACTGAAAATCTACAAGGCCAACCGGCTTACATGATGACTTGGCTTTACCTTTGAACGTGGTCGCCGTTTTGTGTGGTCTCTCTGCAAATATTATAAACATTACCCTTTTACGTTCATCAAGATATTCGTACAAAAAAAAGTAGTACAACATATTTTGGCATGTTGGCTCCACTAGCAAAAATAGTCATTTTTATTTTGGACATGAAAGTTCATCCATACTATAAAAAGGCCTTTTCCTTCTCAGAATCTTCTAACATCAACATCGTCAATATCGTCATCATCAATCCAACAAAGTACACAAACTTTACATTACACACATATATATTTCAAGGCAACTAACTAAAAAAGAAGAAAAAATATACAAGAAAAAAAATTGTAGAAGAGTAGAGCACACGCGTCGCCGTCGTTTTGAATCGTCGAGTCGAGTGATCGGATTTGATGAGGATGTCTGTCTCCTATCGACCTGCCTTGCTTGCTTTTTTTGCTACTGCATACCACGCACAACCGACAACGCCGCTACTTTCCACGACGACTCATGCTACCATATATACTCCACTATTTTTTATATCATCATGCTGTCAAATGCATTACGAATTACATACGTATTTTTCTATATATTTTTTTTTCTTGTGTGTGTAGCACTTTTTGTATGTTTTTTTACCAGAAAAAAATATAGAGTTCCGACGACGACGATAATGATCAAATGAATTGCACGAGAGAGAGAGAGAGAAAGAAATGATATTACAGACTTCTTTCCAGCGCTTCCTCTGATAAGTTATACGGTTGGATCACATGCCATTACATTATGTATGTCCAGTCGCTTTTCTCTATTCCATCCTTATACAATATCTGCCATGCTCAAACACTAATATGATTACTTTTTGGTGATTACATAAAATCTACTATGATTTGGTAGTAGAGTAGCTAGAAGTTCAGAAGCGGAATACTATGTCCGCAAATGGGTATATATATATATATATATATGCGATGTGATGCCCTCCAGTCAACATTTCAACTTATTTTTTTATCCTTTTATCATCATACATGACTTTAGCTTTGGTCTTTTAGAGAAAAAAAAAATTTATTCTGTTCATTCAATATTCTAGCTCGTCTTCTCAATTCCTTTTGATGTGCTACACAGACATGGATATATTCACCGTTCATGTTTTTTCATGTTTCCTTCTCTCTCTCTTTCTGAGGGCAATCATTATGATCATCTTCACATACAGAAACAGGATGACGACAATGATGAGAAGAAGAGGATGAGGACGGTTTCACTTAAAACTTATTCTTTGCTCCCAGCTTATTTGCTTCTTTGACTCGGTCTCTCTCTCTCTCTTATCCGTTTTCTGTTTGGACTGCTGCTTGTCTGTCTGTCATTGATTGATTTCTCCTTTTCCCCCTTCTCCCTGTTTTTCAAAGATAAACATGTACTTTAATACATTTAGAAATGGAACCACGCTGCATTGCGCACACATATACATATTATAACCAATACGCATTGTCCTCTTGCTACACATTTTGACTTGACTTCATGTCTGTGAGAGTATTGAGTTTTCCAATATATTTTCTGAGTTGTGTAATGAAGTAGATAGCATGAAGAAGTGAAGAAAAAAGTTTGAATAGGTATATTTCGTAGAAACGGTTGCAACTCTCTTTTTTTGCTGCTCTTCTGCTCTTCCCATTACCTTATCACACATGTCAGTAGAGAGAGAAGTAAATAGATGTACTGGAATGGAAATCATCGAAACCCGACTTATTGACTTTTTTGGTTAATGTGGAACAGAAAATGAGAAAAGCTGTGTATGCGTGTATGCATGCATGCTAGAAAAAATCTTGCCTTTTCTCTTGTATTCCCATCTAAATCTCCTTACATAGCTGCTTCTAGCTCTGCTTCTACTTCATTTCATCTTAATATTGTCGGCGAAAAAAAGTAAAATTTTGTGTACGTTTTCTCTAGTGAGATGTGTGGGTGCAGAGGAAAATGAGATGAATGAAGGGATCAGTAGCAAAATAGGCGACAGCAGAGCAAAAATCCTATCACTTTTTGGGTTTCTCTAATGAACCCACCGACAATGTATTTCTCATGTCGGAAACAAGCAATAAGGAAGGATAATAATAATGCATAAACATACATACAAACTTTACTATCTATATTATTGGTATATGACTCTAAGCATATAAAAT
This sequence comes from Entomobrya muscorum, assembly GCA_034695405.1. NCBI lineage: Eukaryota > Metazoa > Arthropoda > Collembola > Entomobryomorpha > Entomobryidae > Entomobrya > Entomobrya muscorum. The sequence goes on from JAQIWO010000001.1 coordinate 48,473, forward strand.
ATGAAGTTACTTTTATAACAAGTAAGTTTGATTGTTAGCTGAGATGATATTATGTCTAGAAAACGAGAATGGATAATTTTGAGCGAAGAGAAGAAGAAAATGCAATCTTATAGTTTTTCCCAACAAAAAAGCTTCAATAGGAAATCCATTCAAGTAAAAACAGACAAGAGGATCAAGAAGAGAAAAAGACAGAGACATGACTATATATTTTTTATAGAAGAGGAATCACCAAAAAAGCCTTTTACATTCTTGTGGATATATCGAGGAATATCATCATGTCGAAAAGATTTATTTTCTTGGAGAGAAATCATCAATCAATGAATCCAACAAGCTAAAAAAACAACATGAATGCATCGCAGCCGATATATAAGCCTTCTCTGGAAAATAAAGCATGTGGTAAATGGTAAAATGAATGATTGGCGGTTTTTGTGGTGGTTGTTGTGACGTAAAAGATCAATCCTTTCTTTCCTTATTAAAAATACATGTCTTGTGTCTTTTCTTCCTTGAAGGGAAAACATGTTTTTAGGTAAACAAGGCGAAAAAATCACTTTTTGTTCCTTCCTCCTTGCCTGCATCAGTAATACAACGAGAAGACGAAGAAGAAAAAAAAAGTTAAATTTTTAGGATCATGTCATATCATCCAGTCAAAAAAAGCGAAACTTTACATTACAAGAAGGAAGGAAAAGGCTAATCTTTTCTGTTTAAAAAATAAAATAGTTTTTTTGGCACTTGGAAGGTCTTTTGGTTGGAGAGCTGGAGAGATTCGTCTTTTAAACAAAAAAAAATTGCTGTTTAGCCTGTCACTCTTTCTCTCTCAAGCTTCCTTTATTATTAGTACACACACAACCTACCATGCCACCACACGACTACCACCATCAAGTCAAGTACACATAACACAAGCCATGTCAACTTTCAGGTCAAAAAGTGTTAAATCTAATCTCCAATGCATCTCATTAAGTAAGTAATGTGTACGGGTAAAATGAAATAAAGGCAACAGTTTTCCTCCTCTCACTCTCCTCATGTTAAACTGCTGATGCTGAAGACGAAGAATCAAAAGTGACGACAGCAAGAAGGCAGGCAGCAGCCGAGCATCATTTGCCCCGTCAATCCGGATGTCACTTTTTTGGACATACTTACACACACACACACATAGAGCCACAGCCAGAGAGAAAGGATAAAGAGGAAAAAGGGAAAAGAGATAAGAAATTGACTATCAATTTGTCATTTTCTCACTTCATCAACTCTTTTTTTAGTCAATATTGCTTAAAAGCAGCCTCCCTACCAAGCAGCCCACAAAACACATATCAGCGAACGAACACACAGCAAAAAAAAGTATTTCTTTTTTGACTGACATGACATGACTCGGATGACTTTGCTTTTGTTACACAACTTTAGATAGATACTGAAAGAGAGAGAGAGAGACTTCTGACTGACTGACAGAAAGTGCTGAAGGTGTTCTTGTGGTTTTTTGGTATTTTGGCTAAAGAGGATTTATACGGTGGTGGTATGCTAGCAGCAGAGTATCATTCCTCATCATCATCCCGACATATAATATAGACTGCACACACACACACACAAGTATAAATGAATGATTGACCGTCCGTCACTCAACTCTCAGCAGTAGTATTATTTTTCCCGCAGTCTCACTGAAAAAAGTCAGTCAGTCAGTAAGTCAGTAGGGAACATATAAACATGATGATCATCATCTCCACAATGACGAGGATGAATGAATTCAATGAAAGTAGTTTTCAATAGAAAAAATAGTCATGCAAACGCCATGCCATGCCATACCACCACACAAACAGACACAAGAAACCGCCTTCTTTACAAATGAATACATTTACACCTTTAAAAAAAGTTTTTACTCATAAAACTTAATCATTATGTTGTTTGTGCAGAGTGCAGTAAGAAATATATGACATGATGACATGGGGGATAGCTAGACACACACTCACACACACGCGCGGGTGTAGTACTACTCACTATATAGTTATGTGTGAGTGCCAACGAACGACCTTGCAAGTGTCAGGCGAGAAAAAAAAACTTAATGATTTACTGTTGATAGCATATATACTCGAGAGGGAGGCAGATGAGCTTTTTGTATGCACACACGAAGAAAATACCTATACACCTATGAAAAAATAATACATATAAATTTTTGTGCATACCATGAAAAAACTGGCTATGATGATGATGTCGAAGGCAGCGGAGTAATAACGTATCGGTGGGATTCCTCCACCATAAAAAACGACGAAATAGTAACTCTTGAGTAAATGGTACGTGCGGTGTGTAGAGTGTGGCAGAGTAATACGTAGTGGGTGTCTAGTCTACAGAGTTTTTGTTGGAAAGAGAGAGAGAGAAAAGATATATAATCATTAATTTTATTCAAGTGACAGTTTGTACAGTTTTATGAACCTTACTGTTATCCCACAGCAGAGTCATCATGATCATCACCGTTTTCTTTGTTGGTTTTCCGTTTTCACTTGCAGGTTGCTTCAGTGTGATTATTGGTGTTTGATGCAAAATATAAAATTGTATGAGAAAATATGAAAATGAGAACTATGAGAAGTGAGAAGCTTTCTCTTAGATTTTCACAGGAAATACATCATGAGCTGATATAACTGCATGTTGGATAAAAGATGTTTTAAAGAAATATGCAAGTTTTTATGCTAAAAAGTGTTTTAAATCTTTTCAGCTTTTAGTTTTTTGAAGAAAACACATTTTTTCTGGATTGTCAACGAGCTCGTCAAAAACCTTTAACATTTTATTTATTTTTTATTTTAAAACTAACCACACGCAAGTAGTATAAAAACCACATTAAAAGACCCTCCACCCACATCAGAAGAAAAAACTCTTTAAATAAATAAAAAAAATTTTTTTCTTGATTTTATTTTACATTTTACATAAAAACTCCTCCAAAATTCTCTCACTGACAAGAAAGAACAGAGAGGAATATATACAGCACCACACACCACCTCCAACAACTACATATTTTCTCATTCATCCATTTTCATCTCATTTCATTCTATTTACTTGTTCTTTACTTTTTCTCTCTCCTCCTCTTCCATTTTAACTTTCACTCCAAAAAAATTTCAGCAGCAAGTGTGTATACATCTCTCTCTCTCTCTCTACCAAACATACAGAAAGCTCACTCTCTCTTTCAAGAGCAAGGGGAACATTTTCAGGTGACAGTTTTATGGTTACGACAGGACATTATGCACGTACGTAAAAACTTCTCTCTCTCTGCTTCTCTCCTTCTCTTTTTAAAAATATACGGCGAGAGAAGGAGACCAAGGGAAAATAGACGAGTGAATGGAAATGACACTCAAACTCAAGAAACAAGAAGGAAGTTTTTTTTTCTTCTCAAGATAAAATATACACCAAACTTATATGTATATGCATCATACCTTATTTTTTATTTACACACCTCTACCATATAATAATATTCTCCTATCATGGAAAATGGGTAAAAACTACTTGCTAGACTTCTCTAAGAAAATAAGAAGACTATCTCTCTTTTCCCTCTGAAAAAAAGAAAATCTTCTTTCGGCTCATATCTCTCGGTATGTTCACCGAGAGAAAAAAAAAGCTTGTGCATTTAATACATAAAGGCTCAAAGGCTCTCTCTCTCTCTTTCTCTGCTTTATATTATTTTTTCCTAGGGAAAAAAGCCTTTTTAGCGAAACAAGAAGGAAAAACGGCACCAGTGAAAATAACATGACCATAGGAGAAAAAAAGGAAAATAAGCTGAAAAAGAAGAGAGAGCTAACATCATTTTCATCTGCGAAAACTACAACCAAAAAAACTACACAAAAGCGATACGAATAGAAAGAGAGAGAAGCTCGAAAGCTAGCAGAGAGTTTTTAGTGAAAAAACATTTTTTTTTGCTGGTGGCAAAGCTAAAGCTATATGGCATATTATATTATATAAAAGCGTGTAGTAGTAATATATTTTGGATATGCTCATGTTGTATATGAATGCTTTTATGCAGAATTATAATAAGAAATAAAGAGATGTCTGTGTGCAAAGTAGATATCCACACACACATGAGGCATTTTATATGGTGGAGAGAAGAAAAAAATTGTGAGAGAGTGCTCTGTTTATATAATGCATTGTATATCTAAAAAAAAATTTATATGAGTGGGTATATAGTTAAGTAGAAGCGAAGCACAGAGGAGAGAGCTGTGTGTGTGTGTGTTTTCTGTGAGCGAGCTGCCGAGAAGAAGAAATAGTGAACGTATGAGTGAAGTTTTTTTTACAGAGTAGTGGGCGCGGATGTTGAATGGGTTGGTGGTTGGCAAGTGGATATTTGTGAGGAAAGGCGTATCCAAGCCAGAGATCACCGCCTTTTTTCTGGTGGCCCCCAAATGGAGTTCGTTTTTCTGACTTTGGAAGATGGAAAGACGAGTTCCTCCTTCTCTTCAACTTTCTAACAGCTTATCCATTAAAAACTTTTCTACAGCTTGCTCTTTTCCCTTCGTCCTGGCATGGCATGGCATACACACAATATATAATAGAGCTCTCTCTCGCTACTCAAACTTTTCTATGTTACGACGACGACGATGCTGTCCTCGACTCTATCAGCCTGCCTTAGTCGTGTTGGAGTATACACACACAAGCTGCATATAAACACACTGCTTTGCTTATATGGCTCATATGTGAGTCGCGGGTAATGTGTGGCCTTGGCTTGAGAGAATGAGTTGACTTGTGTGCATCAAACGAGTTCGTATGGATGGCATGCATGTAGCTTCCTTCTCGTCGTATTCTCATCTTGTCCCTCTTATTATTATAATGCTTTACTACGCATTACTCCACTGCTGCGTCTCTCTTACTCAAGAGGAATAAAAAAAGGATTGCATTCTTGAGCGTCGTCGACTTTGTTTGGTGCATATGCTGTCATGTTCAGAAAGCAAAAGAGCTATATAGCTCGTCCTAGTAATATTCATGCCATAAGAAAATGAAAAGAGAGAGAGAGAAGGGCCGATGATTGACAATCCTGTGGCAGTTCACGACGTGCGTCCATGTGTTCCTCGTCTATTTTCTTATTTCTTGTTTGTTGTTCCTTATACAGCTTTTTTCTCTCTTCTGCTTCTTATTATCATCAAAATCCTCCAGTGTAGAAGCAGGAGCAGAAGCCAAGAAACAAAAAAATACTTGATCTTCAGGTATACCGAGAGAGAGCTGTTGTATAGGAGCAGCGTGTACGAAAGACACAACATTGCTCTGTATAATTTAACAAGCTCGTTTATATACTTTGTGCTTTATTTTACACCAATAACAATACCCATTATCGTCATTGTTGGGTACCCTCAAAAAATAACATTAAAAGCTCCCAACAGTTTGAACATTTTTCACGTAAGATAGTGCTCCAGTGGCCCTATTCAGATTTGAGGGAGAGAGAAAAAAAAGAAGCCAGAGCCAGCACCAACAGCTTATTTTTTTTTCAAAGGCAGACACATTCATACAAAAATATATATTATTCCTTATTTTTCTCCCTTTCTCACTATATCACCCATCATTAATCATCCGTACCGGCTTTTTTATTACCATCTATACCGCTCGCTCATCCAACAACCACTATTTTTTCTACATTTCCAGCTGTCTTTTTTAATTCGCAGTTCCACACACACACACACAAAAAGCAAAAGCGCAAAAATACCATAATAATAATAATTTTTATGCGTAAAAAAGTGCATTGCACCTGCAGCGTATATAGTATCTTTAGCAGGATCAGTGAGGAAAAATAGACATTAATCTGACATTGATCACTTGATCATAAGAGAAGAGGAGCAGAGAAGAATATAATGTGATTTGACAAGAATAATCCTACATACAAAACAAAAGTATACGAAAGCGAAAGCACACGTCCAAAAAAACTACATTTTAGGGGAAATGTGAAACAAAAAAAGTAAATTAATTAAATAAATAAATTTTGTATACGAAAAGATATGACAACTTTTTTTGGGATCAAAATTTGTACTTTCCTCATAAGCTATATAATAATGCTGCTACTCTACTAGAAATACTTTTCTTTTGACTTTTATTTTCTGGGGTAGTCCGATTCGATCCTTCATCAAGCTTCACAACATATAACTTTTACATTATCTTGCATTGTAAAAACCGACAGGAAAAGCAGTTTTGTGTGCGTATACATACATATTATGTGACGGTCTACATGTGAGTTAAGCATAGCGTATCACATCACATCACAAATTTTTCAAGAGTGTTGAGAGGAGAGCACGTTGAAAAAAAAAGAAATAAGAGGAGGAGGAGAGGACAGACACATTATTATTATTACTCTCCATTCCATACACTTTTCACGTCCAACTTCACGACAGCCCCGCGATACTAACTTCACTCCACCATATACATATATTTTGGACGACTTGGTTGGTGTTGTACTACGCTAAACAGAGAGAGAGAAAAAAGCACTGCACTTCTCTTCTTCTCTCTCTAGCTCTCTAGCCGTGTTGACTCAACTTCACTTCACACACACACACACAAAACAAAAAGCTTGTAATGTGCTTTGTACTTTTTAGTATGAGCCCAGCGTTGGGGTAGTCAAGAAGAGTTGCCTTGTTCCTGTTTCTTCATCAGTGTGTTGTGTGGAGCAGTAGTATATGTGCTTTTCTGCCATAAGCCAAACGAAACAAAGTTTTTGCTGAAACGTGCTTCTTCGTCTTCACCACCGCACACCAAACATCATCAACATCATTCCCAGTATATATACTTTTTTTCTTCTACTTCTCCCTTTTTTGTCTCTCAGAGCTCCCTTATATATTATATTGCTGGTGATGCGTATACAAAATAATAAGTACATGTATAATATAGATCGCACACACAAAGAGAGCCTATTATTTTGGCAGGAGACAAGAAAATAAAGAGTCAGTCACAGAAAGATAGATCAAGAGTTGTAACACACATACCACATACCTTAGTACTAACAGAAGAAGAGAAGAGAAAAAAACAGAGAGTAATAATCATATAATCTCTGTATATATAACACAGTTTTTGTGTGTATGTGTGTGCATGTTATTATGATGATTCCTGTTCTCTGTCTGTCTACTGCTGCATAAACATACATTGTAGTGGAGTTACACACTCTCACATGGTAGTAGAGGTTGGCAGGAGGAGCAGTAACATTTCATTGCTTTGCAGTCACTCACTCAACTCAACAGTCAGTCAGTCAACGGGAGATAATCATTTGTCAGTCTTGTGGTGACAGTCTGTACACAAGGACATAAGATATAGTAGTACTGCCTGCGAGAGAGACAGAGAGGAAGAGCAACTTTACTTGATTATACGCAACCCTCAACAAAAAAAATTTTATACCTTAAGGTAGATCATCATCACATCAAAAAAATTACAAAAGTGACTTATTCAAGTATACGAAAAATAAATTTAAAAAAATATTATATCACAAAAGAAATTATCATTACATATAAATATTTTCTAAAGCAAAAACTTTTTCATCATAGTGTCATTTATTAAACAACGTGCTTTATTGCAAGTGAGCAGAAAAAGAGAAAAAAATAGCCGGTTTTTCAAAAACAAGAAGAAATTTATATTCACACTAATAATTCATTTCAAGAAGCTACTTCTTCATCGATATATTTTTTCTCTGAACGTGTACAACGTGTGTGCTACTACCAAATACCCGGAGAAAACTGTTTTATAAAAATAAAGGATCTCATCTTCCTCCTCAACAGGACGCTGCTTAGTGTGTGCATATAAAATATTCTATTTCAACTCATCAGTATCCTCCAGCAGAAAGCAGCAAGTTTTTTCTTCTTCTACGACGAGTGTTAAAGGAAAAAAGTATTAAAGAGCTATTTGCTACTGCACGACTCGTGTGGATGTTTAATTCCCGGTCTTTGTGTGTGCCAGTGTGTTTACGTTTTTGTTGCAACTTCACAACATCAGCAGCAGTATAAGAGCAATAGCAGCGATTGTACACGCAGTAGAAAAAGCTATAAATCACAAGCGTTTGTTTCACAGAGTGTCAACCTTCCTTATAAAATATCTATAAACGGTTTTACACACAAAAAATTAAATACGTACACGTACAACAACGCGATATATAGCAGCCAGCACATCAGGAAAAAAACCAACTTGAGAATTGTTGCCCCTTTTACATTTGATATATTAGAATTGCAGAAGTGCAGATTGTTGCAGAGTATAACAATAATTATTAGAAGAAAAAATATATTTATTGTCATTGCTGTTATATTACAAGAGAGGCAATAATGAGGAAATTGTTATAAGAATAGGAGAAGGAGGAAGCTCTTAGGAAAAAATATTTTGTTTACTTATTTCTTATTTTCCCTTGAACTGCTCTGATGAATGCGTAGAAGAGCGAGAGATAAGTGGATCGGATCATGATAATCGGAAGAGATACAATAAATAAATTAAGTATATTTATTGCTCTTTGCTAAGCACGACTCTCACCTGAGAAATATAAAAAGGAATAGAGGGAGTAATAATAATATATAGTAAGAATAGCAATATAATAATTCCTTAATCCTAATAATAAAAATTTGAAAAGCTCCAAGAAAAATTTTGAGAGGGGCAAAAATATTTTATAAGGATGATAAGATGAAAAGAATGTTTACTTTGGCAAAAGTACAAAAGAAGAAGGGACATAAGTAAGAAGTGTCCCAAGTGAAATTGCAGTAGCTGTGTTGCACCATCAGCACCCGTGAAACAACAACAATAAAAAGGAAACAAGTGAGAAATATCATAAAATTTGACAAGTCAATATAAAAAGTTGTAAATTTTCGAGGTAACAAGAAAGCAAGAGAAGGATCAGGATCACCACCTCTCTTACAACATGGTCGACATATAAAGCGAGAAGGTCATTTACCACTTACCCAAATACCAAATAAATACAAAAAGGGGTTTATATGCACGACGAATTTATAAGGCCAATAAAATATTTTGTGGATCATAATAGTAATCCATATTGTACATCGACACAGCAAAAAGTTTAGATACACGTGTGTTTTACACTAAAAGTGAGAATAATGGAACTGTTTAGGTACTATCTTCGCTGTCATCATCAAATATCAACGGAATTTCTTTCTATTTCTCTAGGAAATAGAAGAAAAAATATAAACTAGACTAAAAAAAAGTGTTTTTTTCGTGTGTAAGTTTTTATTACAGATGAATTGTACTTGATAGGAATTTTTTTTAAGAGAGTGAATATTTTATCTGGTTTTCTTTTCTTCATGTGTAAAAATATTATAGCAGCAAGTGTTATTTTGTGCGTTAGTGCTAAAGTGTTCATATAAATTTATATCTGTCTGTGTGTGTGCAAAGCACATAGAAAAGTTCTTCTTTGTAGAAAAGGCCCGTATTTTCACTGGGCTTTGTGAATCATCATGGCCCAGTCACGGGTAAGTTTTTACTACTTTTACTTTATGTTTTTTTTAAATAAAAATTTATTGATATCATCAACATCAAAATTCAGTCCGTTTACAATAATTTTTCTTTTTCACGTAAAATAACTGTTTCAAGTGTCTACACACAGAGAGATGACACACATGTAAATAGAATGTTTTTGTCGTGTCATGTCAGAAAAAAATATATAGTGTGCATTTTTAAGTGTACTTGATGGTCTCATCATATACCAAACCAACCCTTGAGAGAAAATAAAGACCGGCATAAAGTGTAAAATGTTTTCTCTGCGGATTGACAGAGGACACATATTATTTGTCAAGTGGTTACTATTTTTTTAACAAGAGCTTGTCCATTTTTGTTTTTGTGATGTTGTGTTGCTTACTTATTATATACGGGGGGAAAATGAAGGAAGGAGTGGACAGTTGTGTTTTTAAAACTCTAGAGTCCCTTGTTATTATCGATGGGTGCGCGTGTAGTTTAACTACTAGATTTAGAGATGAGATGACAGGGTTAAAAATATATGGGTTTTTTGGTAGGGGTTGTTCTCTTGTAAAGAATTTTTGCTGTATCATTCCATCATGATGATATATTCGTAAAAGTGCATTATGAGTCTGTCTTCTGGTGGTGACAGAAAGTGGGCATGATGAGGACATAGCGAGCTTAGAAAACGTTATCTGTTTTTTGGTGGTTTGGTTTGGTTGCTTCGCTATGGAAAGGGATCTCTCCGTTTTTAGCTCTCAGGCACGAAACAAAGTCGGCATGGGCAATGTGATCTTCATGTTCACTAATGCAAAGTTGTTGTTGTTGTGTGTGCAGTGTGTGTGCTGCTTTGCTAAGTGTGTAGCTTTAGCGGTAGCAGTATCGGATTGGACATACACATAAAAATAAAATATATTGCTGTACATTTTGTCACTTTGAATTACACACGAACACAAAAAACTTATATATATGCTTATGTCATGCTACTACTGATCAGTTTCGGTTTGTACGCTGCCAGACAGCAGAAGTAGTATTTAGGTCGTAATTTATTTTATTATGTTTTCAGCCTGTCAGGCTATTTGTTTCATAGAGAGACAGAGAGAAGGAGAAAAAAATGTAGCATTTAGGAAAACCACCGTTAAATATTTTATGTGCTATGGGCTATGTATAAAAAGGTTGACATGATGAACACATATATTTAGAGGGCTAATTGATAATTTTCTTTGCATGCAGTGAATCAAGTGCGTTTTTATATAGCAGACACACAAAAAGGCCCTTGACCTTGCAAGGATGCAAATAAAAACTGATTTTCATACAAACTTTTGTGTATATATTATAGTTTTATGCATATTTTCTTTCCATAAATCATTTCATTTCGAGTGGAAAAAAGGCACGTGTGTAGAACTCCATTATTTGAGAGTGCAGACGCACTCACACTTTTTGTAAAGTAGACTAAATACTTCATCTTCTTCAAGCAAAGAATCAATATACCATGTTGTCATCATATTGTCCTCCTTGTTGTTTCTCGCGGTGAAAATAATATATCAATCGACACACTTGCGGTGTTTTTTTTTCTGAAAGAACGAACTGCATTTTTAGGGAATAGGAAATAGACAATGTGGGATTTCGCAATTGAAGAAATGTTGAGCTAATGCGACACTAAAATTTACTTCAATCTCAAAATCATCCGTGGTGAAGACTAGATGGGAAGTTGATCCATTACGTTCATACTGGGATATTTTGGTAAAATTCGGTACAAAGTTGAAATCGAAAGGATCCTTAGTTTTTATATGGACATTTGCATTAAGCTATGCCTAACCTACATCGTATTTAGTCAAAGGGAAAATTTGCACTAAAGTGTGATTATATAAAAGCTAATATAAAAGCCTTTGTTTTAGCTATTGCATAAATCATTCTATTCTCCCTAAACATGCAGCTAGCTGACAATCAAGTGTACACTTTTGAAAAGTCTCATCGAGTTTGGTTTAACCGATCAATACACACATTATATTTTCTCCGTTTGACCCGTGGTGACATTTTCTTCTGACATTTAACCAACCTGCGATTACTGCGATTACTAGTCAACACATAAGCACAGAAAATAATTTATCTCTTTTTTTAAACGTCTCACATATCGTCATCACCAGGTTGTTGATGATGTGATGATCGGTTTCATTGCTGATATTGAGCATATAACCTTTTGCCTACCTTACAAAAAAGCAGACATTTTTATAAGGAAACCGCGGTTTTACACGTCATGTATGTAGGTATACATGGTTTAAATCTTATTTTTCTTTCTCGACAAGTAATAGGACGTGTGTGCATTGTCAGAATATTTATGACTTTGCTGAAAAATTAGGTATGCCCATTTAAAACGTTTTAACATGGCATTTATCAACACAAATTTTTGCAAACCGCGAAAAAGTAAAGCAGAGGAACGAATTATTCTTTATAAAATATACCTTGTGTTTTCACACACACACACACGTCACAATTTCGAGCGTATCCCAATAGATCACTTTTTAAAATCCATTAAGACAATTCGCTCGCGTTCACTTGCACAAATTTTTCGACCGAACCATAATACCAGAAAATTCTGTTGGTAATATATAGCAAGTGTGCACTATATGAATGGATATACTAATCTCAACTTTATTGAACTCATTCAATTTTTTTTTCTTCGAAGAAAAAAAATAAATGTAGGCGAAATAATATTTTAATTTATGCTATTCCATGCGTATGCACGCCTCTTGTGTTTGTCTTGTGTAGGCTGCTGTTCATTTTCAAGTCAGTTGAGTTGAGTTCATACCGAAGATTTGAACAGCAAGATAGTCTAAATTTTTTCGTGTATTTAAAACTAAATATGTTTACTTATGTTTCTTCCTTTTTTTAACATAAGGAATGGCACTCAAAGTGATTTAATTTATTGCTTTCTCATCTTTCAAGCAACCACATCAGCAGCTACTTCATCATTCTTTAGTAAAGATACTGTACATAAAAAGATGGTATTTTCAGCAGTGTAATATAATTGAACACTATGTGTTCGTCATTTGGGGCATTAATATATCTTTTTATATCAGGAAAAATCAAGTTTTTTAGGTTTTTCCTCTCTTTACATAATATTTTTGAGTGAGCCGTTTGTACATTCAATATATCTAATTAAAAATATGTATCTTTAAACTTTAAGCCCATCTGCCTCTTAATATGATGCGGGATGATAGAGGTACGTTATGGTCGACTGAATCTTAATGTTTTTTATTTGATGCGCGTTGTTTGTGTGTGACTGTGAATATTATGAGGATAAGAAATCTACATAAATTAAAGAGAAAATAATAAATAAAATAAATATAAAAAAACTGTGTTGTGTGTGACGAATGAATAAATTTGACTTCTTACACAACTTTACATCGTCATAATTATCATTTGATATAAAACAGACACACACAAAGAGACTTGGCAAAGAAGAAGAAGGAATTTAAAAAAAGAGTTCAATTCATTTATTTTTCTCGGGTTATCAGCATCGTATCGTCAGATATAATATAAAAAGTATACGCCACGCACACACAGCCAGCACACATGAAAACACAGAAGAATGACGAATCGACAATGATGATGATGATGATGATTTTTAATGATGAAATGAGAAGACACTCGCATTAAAAAAGTAATATCAATTGAGCGAAATGGTCATTTTAATGGATTGGTTGATGAATTGGATATTTCTTTTTGGGTTTTCAATTGGAGCGTAATCTCTCTCTATCTCAGCTTGTGAATGCAATGTCAAGCATAACCATTAAGATCTGAAGAAATAGTTTTTTATTTCGTTGATGATGATTAGAGTTTTGATTAAATGAGAAATATTATTATGAAGTGATAAGAGATGGAACATGGAAATGGGACAGCAAGCAGAGTGGGAAATTACTAGAACGTGTATAATATGGAGTCTGGAAGGAATAATGATGAATTCGTTTTAAGAGGTGTACACACACACAACAGGTCAGGTCAGAGTAGATTAGGATGATGGGGTCAACACTGGTTGACGTTTTTTCTTGCACTTAATCAATAATGTTGTTATCATCTCTTCATTTAAATGTACATCAATATTACTCATTGACTTAAATATTCTGAGAGAAATCCATAAATATTTTATGCTCAACATGAAGATGATAAGTACGGCGACACAACCATGTCGTCGCAATACACACAATATATGAGCTCAATAATATTGACATAATAAAAGAAGCAACATTCTTTCTTTTTTAAATTAATAAATCCAATCCAATAATTTACTTTTTTGTGTGGAAAAAGTCACAAAAAAGAAATATTTCATGTTCACACCGACCAAGAAATAAATATTAATAATTTTTTTAAAGTAAAGCGCATACTTCATTGACGCCATTGACACCACATGAGGCTGACTACTAAACAACGACGACGGTGGCGGTGGTAGGGATGTGGTGGCTATGGCTAGACAGATTTAATACCTTTCCCTATTGTTTTTCCTTTTGAACAATGCAGCAAACAATGGCTAGGTAAATAGGTAAAATGGAGGAAAAAATATAATAATAAAAAGATAATCAAAAGCTCACACAGTCCTTTTTTGGTAGCGTGTGTGTATACCCATTCACATACACAGAGCTATCAGGGGAGACTTAAAAGTCACCCCCTGCCGTGTGTGGACTTTTAACCTTTTCTTCTTGTGACAGTGTGACAAAAGCTAGAGAATTCTTTTGCTATTTATTGATGCAGACAGGTAGAAACAAAAACGTAAAATGAGCAGCGAAATGTTTTGTTGTTGTCCACCAAATTCATGTAAAAATTATTCGTTTGCTGTCGTAAGGCCAGGCCAGGAATTTTTGTTTGTTTTTCCGGTTAACTTGATGCACAAAAAGTGGCGAGAAGCTTTCCGCGAACAAAAACTTTTTTTCAATTTAGTTTAACCAGTAATAAAAGGAAAACGTAAAATCGTAACAATCCTTTATTTTCTCAGAAAAATCAGCAGATCATCATCACCGCTTGTGTAGCAATAGAGAACCTTTTTTCACTCCATTGGTTCATTGGATTTTTCTTCAAAAATATATAATTGCCTTATGCATGTTCCTGTCTTGTTAATATTCTCATGTCCTCATCTCAAGAAAAATGTTCTCATTGTGCTCCTGTGTGGTATAACACCAATAAGTTCACCTTTTTTCCCTCCTTATCGTCATATAAGTCCC
>JAQIWO010000002.1:0-50890 GCA_034695405.1 Entomobrya muscorum
CAGATATGAGGAATATTTTGAAGTGTGAACGATTAGGACTAGAGAAAAATTATAGTGATGTGCACTGGGTAAGAGCATTCTCTCACGCTTTTTCAGTTGGATTTTGGGAGGTGCTCATGAAACAAGGCTTTCTGTTCTGAGAATATTTCGTACGGTTTTAATGAACCAAAAAGGTTATGTATCTTAGTTCATCTCAGTTGGAGAAATTTAAGCATATAAGTAAAGTGAAGGGTAAATACACCATCAAAAAAATATTTACTATAACTTAATATTGTAGTGCCATTTGTGTGGTTTTAAGGCTACTGAAGAGAACCTTGATAGTGAATTGATTTACCCGTATTTTAATAAAGAAAGGAATAAATTATTTTAAAGGCTTTGTTTTTGTCAACAAAAAGTTAAGGTTAAGCAATCCAACTTATAACGCAAGATGGAGGATAATTTAGACAAGAACTTACGACCCCCAACTTCATCAGTGTAATAAAATATTTAAAATTGCACATTTTAAACCCTGTTAATTGGAAGTTTTATTTGTGTATAACACACAATTCTCGTCTAAAATAGCTAATTTAAACAAAAAAGGATTTAATATTTTTCTTTTATTTATGAATTCATTCAGGTGGCTTTTCGGTTTACGCTTTCGTACGTATGTCATCATAATTGTTAGTGTATTTCTTCTCGCCCTTCTTTCTGTGATTCCTTTTGTTATAAATTTTCATCACAAAATCCCACAAAACACCCAATCTCAAAGTCCCATTGAGGAGTCTGACAGCAAAAGCCAAGTGAGTCATATTCCCTTGAACTTCAGAAATGACTCTGCTCATCCATGTGACGACTTTCACCAGTTTGCTTGTGAAGATTGGAGAAGAAACATTCCTAAGCCTGGATTTGTGAGAGTTTCTTCCATTTACCTTGAAAAAAGGGGTGAAGTCATAAATGGTAAGACGGCAGTCCATTTTTCAATCACTTGACACTGTTGAACTGCATTGCTGACTAACAAGACTAGGAAATTCATCAATATTCATAATTCTGGTTATTTTCATAGGGTTGTTGGAAGAATTCACCGAAGAAAGTAATATTCCAGCTTTCAAAGATGCACAAAAACTTTACGAAAACTGCATGAATCACTTCTTTACTGAGTTACTGACTCAAAACAAACCAGATTCTTTGGAAATTGAACCTCTTGATTTTGACTCCTTTGAATTTCTAAGGAATACATGTCGTAGATGGGTTGAAGAGGTTTTTCCAGTGGCTGTGGAACAAAAATATTTAAAAGTGGCGTACAAAGACACAGCAAGACGTGACAACATGATTAACAAAGTAAGTTAAATTTTTCGAATGATTAAATTTAAAAAAAGTATTTTTGGCCACAATAAAACTTCATTTTTACTAAATTCTTGTTTAGACAAGGAAAATTGCAAAAGCTGTTAAGGTTTCAATGAAGCAACTGCTGGTGCAGTCAATTACTCACAAAAAGAACGAGGGCACACTTAATTCATCTGATGCGATTGAGGAAATTAGCGTTTGCTCGGGCTTTCCAGAATGGATATTCAACGACAGCCGCGTTCAACAAGAGTACGAAAAGGTAAATGTTCACTTTAAACAATCATTTTAATTGAATTCCAATTCTTAACAAAATACTTTTTGATTCAATAGCTTATACTTCAACCAGTGGATTTTATAAATCAGATGGCGCATGCTAGAGTGTTGACGCAACTATTGAATTCAATAAAACTATTGAATAAATCACAGAAGGCGTTCCATGAGTGGTAATGAGAAACAAACACCAACTATTGAAGTCGTGTTTAAGCGACCCAAATTATTTTTTAAAGAATTTTAAAGTTGAGATTTTTGGTTTGCTTTAAGTGACTTGTTGGGCTTTTTTAAATCTGAGCCTGAAGCTGCTTTTAGTCCTAGCATCCTTCAAGTTTGTAAGCTTTAATTTTATTAGCCTATTAAAAATCCAACTTAACCATTAACCCATTTAATTTAATCTTTGAACTCCCATAAATTTTCTTTTCCTCAACAGATATTTCGATGCTCGAAATTCAATTTCTTTTTGATTTGGGTGATGACATGTGAGTGTTAATACAATAATAATTTTAACCGAGCAAAAACAGAACCGACATTTCATGCATTATACTTTGTTTTGACAGGGCATCACTTTACGGCTCACTTGGCTACACTATTGGTCATGAGCTGGTTCATGGTCTTTATGAACTTGGTATAAAATCTACATTAAACTTACACTTTTGCGCATGAAGAAAGTAAGCTATGTGTTTATAAAGTTTTTGTTTTATTTCTTACTTCAAGGATGGAAGACCTGGAAAAATGGTACTCTTACGGAAACTGAAAACTGCCTTAAGACGCAGTACGGCAGTTACGCTGTAAAGGATTTGTTGAATGGGCAACTTTCTGTTGATGGAGAAAAAACGCTTGAAGAAAATCTTGCCGATAATGGTGGCTTAGAAGCAGCGTATAAAGCGTACAAACAAGCAGAAATCAATGAAAACTCTGAAATAAGTGAAATAGCTCGACGGGTTGGTTCGGATTCGTATACCGGGGACCAGCTTTTCTTTCTTGGATTCGCTAAGGTTTTAATTTCTAAACAACAAATAGCAATCTGTGACGTTAGCTTTCCGCAATTCTAATAACGTTTGCCAATTTAATTTTTTACAGAGATATTGCGAGGTGAACAACTGGAATAGTCTGAAAAGAACAATAAAAGAAGATACTCACAGTCCAGCAGAGTTTCGGGTTCTTGGGGCGCTTCAGAATTCGGAAGACTTCGCAAAAGCCTGGAACTGCCCGGTGGGATCAAAAATGAATCCCAAAAAGGACGATCATGTAAAATGCTCAGTGTTTCCAAAATGAAATAAGATTTTAGCTCATTTTCATTTGTTTTTATTTGTGATACATAATGATACAAATATTGCACGATAAAGTCCGGATTAAAATTAAAAGTTTACCAAAATATGTTTACAAAGATATTTATTTCTAAAGGATTTTCGATAATGTTGCTACCGTACAAGGTAATGCAAATAAACTTTTGTAAATATAATATTATTTTTGTGAGAAAAGTTAATGTAGTGAAATATTAAGGTTCAACTTTATGTGGGAAAGGAATACATAGTGTTAACTTCACAGCCTAAGTTTTCGTTTAATATTTAGAGAGATAAATAATGTTTGTTAAATATTGGAGTTAATTAAACAAAATTTGATGGCACGATTTGGATGCTTTACCAAGCTGTGGAACTTATTAAAACACACTGCCATCGATTTCACAATCGTTCGGTTGTTTTATGTTTTGAAACTTCTAGTTCATCATACTATTTCCAAAATATTTATCATAAGATTATTTAATGCAACATAACAACAAAGCTAAATACTCTACACTGACACTAATGTATCGATTCGTGAATGAACGGGACAAGCTTATGATGAGAGAAGATAAAACTTTTGTAATAAATTGCAATACTAAGATTACCGGCTTCAACAATTTCTCTGTTTCTGGTCAATATGACATTAACTATTCATTAAAACTATTTATTAATCTTTTTGGAAGTTCATTTCGCACTTTGGAATATTTCAATCGGTGTATCCAGTATAAGCAGTGATTTGTTCGCTTAAACTTGCATTTTGGGAGAATTCTTCCTTACAGAAGAACGTTATTTCCCCGACATGCCCGTGTAAATGGAGCAGGAGCATAGATGAGGATTTATATGATTTGTCACAAAATACATGACTGCAAAAAAGTACTTTGATAAAATAGTTTAAGTTGGAAATTCCCTGGTGCATCCTGTATTCTTATGTGTTTTGTACAATAAACCCTTTACGCAAAGCGTCACACTGTGAAAAACGCTGAAAACAATTGGATCTTTTAGAGCTCTTCTCATCGGTATATTTTCTCATTTGCTGGGTGAGCTTAACATTGGAATAAAGTCCTCTCCAGCAAATTTCACATTTAAATGTGTCCGCATTGTTTTTAGAGTACATATTTTCTGTTGCTTCTCCAGATATTGTTTCGTTTTGAATTTTATCTAACATTAATCCCGGTTTAACCTTCTCGTGCATCCAGTAGCATATCATGTAAGTTGATGATTTTTTTAAAACTTAGACTTTTGGCAGGTTTAACACGTAATTGGCTTTTCAACTGTGCGCATCTTCTCGTTGCTCTTACGGGCATGGCACATGCGTTCTAAGTTCAGCTCGTGTGTGTGTGTGAAATAGTTTAGTATAGAGGTTATGCTTGAAGATATTTCAATCATATATTCATACAAAATATACTGCTGAAGTATTCAGTCAAGTCAGTAAAGAGCTAACTAATTGAAAAAAATCATTAAGAAACACCACTTTCTTTAAAAAAATATTTTTAACATATAACCTTACAGAATAGTTTGTGTAAGAATAAAAGAAAAGCTATGATAAACAAATGAATGAACTAACACAAATTCAACGGCAAATGCAGTACTTGAATTTTTATTTATTAAGAGAATGTCATCGGATTAATTTTTTCTTTACGGTGATTTATACAATTTTATCGTGTACTTTTCGTTGTTGTTTATTTAAACAGCTTTTGTCAGAAAATGGTTTATGGCAAACGCCACAAGTATACGGCTTTTCTCCAGTGTGTAGTCTTTCGTGAACTGATAGATTTCACTGCTGGGCGAATGACTTCTCGCAAAATTGGCATTGATACGGCTTCTCACCAGTGTGTAACCTTTCGTGAGCTTTATGATTCCTACGTCCCGTGCACTTCTTGTTGCAGAAGCGACAGTTTAGCATATTTTCACCAGTGTGAGTCCGCATGTGCTGAGCAAAGTAGCCATTACTGGTCATCCTGCCACACGTCGGACACTGCTTGGGTGCCTTCTTCGGCTTGAATCCTGCTTTTGATCTGGATGATGTTGACGGACCTGCTTTCACAATTACTTCAATTTTAGAAACTTTACATTACGATTCATCATTGCATGAGTCTATGGTGCAATAATGTTCTTCATTTTCTCGTGGTTTGGTAAACAATTTGGTGTCCTCCACTTCGACATCAAGGGCTGAGTCGAGATCCACTTCGGTCACTTCCGTTTTGGGGGAGTCGCCGCAAGTCTGGAGTTCTTCAGACATTTCATCACATTCTAAAAAACATACAGGAAGAAGAAACATGGCTAAATCGAATTGTTGTGCTAGATTGAATTTGATAAGGTTGTAATAATGCCTTGAAGTGATCACCATTGTCGGTTGCTACTGGAGCCAATACAGCGTCTTCAATACGGTTAACGGGAAGTGACGGGAGTATCATCATGTCACAAATGTCGTCCAAAAACTTGAGAGCGTGAACAATGTTATCCTTACCCATTACCGACCCTCCTAGTGACATTTCTAACGGAGAAGATTTGATTGTGGTGATTGTGTTTCCCGATCAGAAGTAGTCCGACAAGGACCCATGTGTGTGCAAATATTCATGTGGCTTTTTCGAAAATTTTCTGTTCACAAAAAGTCAATTGAATCTAAATTACTATGTTTGACTAGAGATGATTAAGTGGTTTTTGTCCACGGGGATGCTATCCGGAAATACCTGTGCAGGTAGGGCTCCTTATCACATGCCATGTTGCCAGTTATAATCTCATCATGCTCATCGAAAATTAGTGGTCCAAAATTCATCCCAACTTCATAAGGTTTTCGTTTCAGTAATTAAATGGGTTTGATTCGTTCTAATCAGAAAGTGCTTAAGTGTTAAGATGACTTGAATTATTTTTATTTACTCGAATATTTATTCACGGGTTTCATAATTTTACGTGAATCTATTCACTATTGGCAAAGCTAACAGTCATGCTAAAAACACTTTATTTTATTGTTGAATGTACTATTTCAAAACACTTATTAATATTTTTATTCTATGTATTTACATCGGCACAACTCTGTTCAATTTTTTTACTTTTAAGTTTGATAAGCAAAATATTTTTAGTTTTAATTTTACCAAAAAATATTTGAAAATAACGTTTTGTAACCTTTGTACAGCGTTTTATGACCCATAAAATTTCATTACCAAACATTGGCATTTGCTCGAGCAAGAAGAGAGCCACTGCAAAAGTAACGCCTGCCCCAAAGACGTAGAAAATGGTTTGAATATTTGAAGCCAGGCCTAGAGGTTTCACTGGCTCCTCCGTATTGCTATTATTTCTTGTGAACGCCAGCCTTCGTCCTGTCCTCTCCTTCTTCTTGTGAGCTGTCTCGATCTGTTTGTATATCCCATTTTCAATCAGTCCCACAAACTTTGCAGGAAGATTGGAACCCCTGGAACGATCGAACCGCCAAGCAATATGATTAGCCTCAATAGACTCATTTCCTTGGAAAAACTGCTTATTTGGATAATGCGCGGCCAAGTATTCTGTTTCTTCGTCAATATATGTAGACGATGCGGCCAACACACTTTTGTGCTCGCAGTGAACAATTTCCCTTTCCATTGCAGAAGCATAGGTGACACTCAATGAATCTTGGGTTCTAGCAGGCATCCAATAGTATTCCTTTTCTGCAAGCTCGTAAATCATCTCATAGTACGCCCTCGGAACATGTATCTTAGTCATAATCAAATCAGTAACCCATTCCAAGGGAACTGGTTTGTCAACCGAAATAGGTCGCCTGTACAAATGTTGACGATGCTGAAAATGGCCCTGTGGTTTGGATAGACATAGACTAAAAAGACCCCACAACGCATCTACCCGTAAACTCGTATTAATATGATTGGAACTTTCCCATCTACTCATGCACTCTTTATCAAGCTCCGAATAGATTTTAACACAGTTTTGTGATGATTTGCGTGCACTTCCACATAGCAGGTCATTAAATGATGTTAAGTTTGTTGTTTTCGCAAGTGGGGATACGGATCCCACTGTTACAATGCCCTTGTAGCCGTTGGTAACAATGAGCGCGAGTAAGAGCCAAATTGATGCGACAATTTTGACGGAGTCTTGCCTTTCCAAATTTGATGTGAATGAAGGTCCGTTTTCGACGAGCACCCTGTACAAGTACATGCTTACCGAGAAATGTTCCTTTTGAAAATAACTTATTTTACAAAGAGGCAGATTAGTAATGGCTACCAAGACAAGCACACAAACTACAAGTCCAACCCACAGATCCCAATACAGTGGTTCCAGCAAATAGCCAAATGTGATGTGCTCGTTGGCGTGGCAGGTGAGGAAGTTGAAGCCCTCTTTTCCCACAAATACAAATGTGTGGGCTCTGGAAACTTCATCGTCCATACGTTTGATATCCACACGTGTCATCCCTCTGATCGTTGGATATGGATTTTCTTCCCCCATTAGGCCAGATAAATCCTCATCATCGTAATGACCTGCTAAAAGCACAGTCAGATTACCTCTGACTTCATTTGTCAACAGATTTAAAATGACTAGTGAAAATTGCAGCTGGTTTTCCGAATCAAAACGAAAAATATTTCTCTGGGATTTGTAGGCCGTCCAATCTATTTTCTTTTCATATTTATTTTTGAATAAACGAAAATTTTGGTCGTTTATATCATACGTATCGCTTATGTAATAGATCCATTTGCGAGGATAGCCAAAGTGCTTCATCAGAGATCTAAAGGAAACGATGTCCAAAATATTTAGTTTTGAGTGGTCAGAATGCTCGGAGAAGTACTTGGCAATAGGAAGGCAATACATGCAGAAAAAGATGTGGCGACAGTCGTCTATAGAGAGTTCCAGTTGGTTGAGTGCATCAGTTTTGGCAGAACATTGTAGTACACCCACGTTGTTGTTGAAATATAAATTGTCGGCGTAATACGAACTGAGTTCAGAAGCTGTTACGAGACTAGTAGAAGCTTGCTTCGATATCTTTTCCAGATCCAGAAATACGACTATTGGTGTATTTATATGTCTACTAGGCAACAGATGTTTTACTTTGTTAATTGCCACAGCAGGAGGAAAATGCCAGTATGATTTATTCTTTCGGGGGATTTTCCACACTCCCGATGAATACAAGACTAAAGTGAAAATGCAGGAGAGTCTTGGATGACGAACAAGTTCCAGATCAAACTGATGAAAGAGATTATCATGATGTAGTTTTGGTTTTAAAATAAAATTAATAATTGAATCTCTGTCGATTGTCAAATTGTGGATTGTACGCGTTTTTCCATGGGAAAATGTAAAAGTTTCATAGAATGCCCCCTCACCTTTGTGCATCATCTGCTCGTTAAAATATGGAAGGTATTCACGGTCGGTGGAAAACGTTTTTGGAACTGAATCCGAAGGGATAGGAGCGATGGAGTCATGGGAGTAGTGAACATTTTGAGATACAATGTGGACGTGAGAACAGCTAATGGTGTTTAAAATGCTTCCCAGTCCAACGATATACTCAACAGGCAAACTAACTGTAACATTACTTGAGTGTCTACCAAATAATTCGTCCCAAAAATCCCCTTTCACAACTGGGATTATAGAAAGCAGAAAAATGGTTTGTGGGAGACTTGCCATTTTAGTCTTTTGTGGGAAACCGTTTATGTGTTTTAAAAAACGTAGCTAAATGTTCGACGATTTCAGTTTTAACAATTACAAATAAGCCATAAATTCTTTGTGTTACTATGAAACTTAATTTTTAAATACACAGGGCGTTTTTGTAGCACATGTATTTTTAAGGTTCTAACTGACAGTGGAAATGAGTACTCTTATTTCAGTATACACCGGGGTACTATACCTTGTTAGTCAGAGTTTTGTCGGACACTGACAAAAACTTCGCTATTTGTAAAACCCCAACCCAATAAGAGTATTCACATAAGTTAGTCTCCAGAGTAAAACACATCTTGTAGTCGCGCAAGTGGCTGCTTCATATGTCACATAGTTGAAAAGGGCCTACTCCCGTTGGAAGGTTATGATGACAGCTAAATGGTATATTGACTTGACAACAATAATGACTACCGTTGATAACGGTTGTCACAACACTATGCTCCTACATAGCTCAACAAATCCAAGTACTACTGGTGTAAACCTGGTATCCTGTTTTTCACCGTCTGCATTAAATACAGATATTTGGATTCAAAAATTCCTTATTTGGCGCGTGTAAGAGAAGCAATTAAAACGGTGCCTGTATGAGAAACAATTAAATTGACGCGTGTCAGAGAAGCAATTAAAACGGCGCGTGTAAGAGAAGCAATTAGTACGGCGCGTGTGAGAGAATTATATAAGAATTGGCGTGTCCGAGAAACTATTAAAGCGGCGCGTGTTAAGAGAGCTCCTTCCTATTTTTATGAGCAGCAGGTTCAATAACAGTAAAATACTGGTGAGGGTACTATTCTACGCGACCGTTGGTAGGCTTAGTAGTTAAATACAAATACAAACATGCAATGAAGAATTCCCTGCTTTGTTAGTGCGTTCAGGCTCACGTTTATAAAAGTGTGTCAAATAACTACATGATAATAAATATATCTCTGATACACTTTTGCACTTTATTTTGAAATTCGTGAACTTTGAAGATTTTATGTGCTAATTGAAAACGCTGTTGTAAAAATGTTCATAAAATCATTTTAATTGTGAAAGCCTTGTTTAATGTGAGAAAAACACGAATTTACTCTGTATTTTAACCACAAAAATGCATTGGATTTTTTGTTATCATGTAGAATATTGTTTGAATGTTTCTGACAAATATCGTGCTAATTGAGTAACTATGCACTAACTGAGCCAAAATAATAAGTAAAGCAAAGTCATAAAATAAGCTTCGGATTTCGTTTCGAAGCAGCAAATTCATTTAGTGTGTCATTTAAAATATGTAAATTATAAAGTGTTCATTTACAAAGTGATAGGCTTAAGTTACAGGGTACTTCGCGTAGTTTAAAAAACGGATTCTAAGGACTCATAATATGCTATTTTATCGAGTTTTTAACGCTGATCAAAACGTATATAAGCGTCGTCCCGAGTGGCAATATTTAGAGGTGTTACAGCCAGTTTTACAAACAAGAGCAGCTCAGCTCTAAGCGACTGAATGAACACACATACCTTCTGACTTATTGCAAATTCTAAACCATTCGTACTAGCGTAGATTTAATGAATTCTTTACGCCTTCAGCAAACCGCTTTACTCTTAGAACCTGTCTATAAACTGCATGGAGCAGAAGCTGCTACCTATACATTAAGCTTCTTTATTACTCAACTTTATCATTTAATAATTTCAGAGACGCTACACACGCTTTTAAACTATAATTATGGAAACATATCATTTAAGTTAATAAAAATATACCATTTTTTGGCTATACACTACTTTGTAAGTTATATATACTTATTTTTTTAAATGACTACCCTTAAAGCTTTTAATGGACCGTCTGCAGCTTCTGCTCCATGCAGTTCTTCCTCACAACCTAACAGCAAAGCTAACCAAGTGCGACTATCATATCAGCAAAACTGATTGCTTAAATCGTATAAGGTTCATTAAATGTGTACTGTAGTACCAATGGATTAATTTTTTTGATATTTCATAAAGCATATGTGTTCATTCAGTCTCTTAGAGCTGAGCTGCTCTTGTTTGTAAAACTGGCTGTAACGTCTCCAAATATTGCCATTAGGGAAGACTCTTATATACGTTTTGATCAGCGTTAAAAATTAAATAAAAGAGCATATGAGTCCTTAGAATCTTCTTTGTATACTACGCGAACTGCCCATGTTAGTGTTTATTTTCGCGCTTTATGACAAATTTACTACCGTTATTATAATGATATTCAGTTAGCTCATGGCAATTTGTCAAACATCAAGTGAAGCTTGCAGTGCTTACGGTTGTTATTGTGTTCGCTAAGTTTACCATTTTGTACTGTTTACATTGTTATGCGTACGACGTCATGTCTGGATTGAAATTCAGAATAAAAGCTGCAGGTTACCAAGAAACCCAAATATTTGGTTTAAACTATCGTGATATCTAATTTTCAAATTTAACATAGCCGTGCAAGTTGCACTGGGTTGGACTGAAAAATTTGGATTTGATAATGCCCCCGGCTTAACACAGTAACTCGATTGGGCCACGTACTGCCATAGTGCCTAAGTTTAAATTACTTTCAAAGTTCCCTCAAGATTTCCGACAAGTGTATGTTTTCAAACATTTTTAACACAAGTTGATCAACTTTCAATCAAGAAATACCTGTGCTCATCCACGTCATATATGACAACTTGTAGTTTTGGAAAGAGGATCCAAATGTTGGACTCGTAAGTACATTTTGTATACATTATTATAGCCCACAAACTGAATCACTTGAGTCAGGAACGCCTTTCTCAGCGCGTCCCCCTCCAGAGACTTGTTCGTGAAACCCGGGTCGATGTTAGTTTACAATCTTCGGAGCGTGTTCATCGACAGGAGAAAGTCGAGAGAGACGATGCAGCACGTTGATCACGTCTTGATATACTAGTCACCATGAAATATCTTTAATCGAGGGGCTCATCGTCCGGCTGCTTCTTAACATTATCTCCCACTCTCCTCCCCCTCCCTCAGCATCACCACCTCTTCCATACCTTGCGGCTTTTCCCCTGCTCCTACATCACCTCCACAACCACCACCAGCATAATAGTATCTCCTCCTTCTCCTGGGTGAGCTGGGCAAACACATGAGAGCACATACAGGCGAGAAATCTCACAAGTGTGATTACTGTTCTCAGTCATTTTCTGACAGTAGTTATAAGAAAAGGCATGAAGACCAAATTCATTTGGAAAAGACGGAGCTGTGCAATGTTTGCTGAAAACAACTTTCAACACAAAGTCTCCTAAAACGACATATGCAAAGCACCCACGCCAGAGTACTTTCTCACTTGTGTCGGCTTTGCCAGCAAAAAGTGTCACATTGACACTTAATAATTAGGGGGAAAGTGGTTCATTTTTGTGCTTCGCTAACGGTAAAGTGCTCATATTAGCAGTAACGACCTTCCCTAGTGTTGGAGATATGGCTTTCTAGACTAAGAGAGTATACCAAATTTTGATTTTCGACTGGTTTTTCTTTATGTATTTGTAAAGCCAAAGCATAGAGTGAACAAATTGCAAACTTGGCTATTAAAACATTTTTTGAATGCACAATTCACCAGTATAGTACGTGATGACTTTATATGTTAAATTGTAAAACTTGACTTTTCCCATTTCCTTACACTCCCGAATACTATATTAATATGTAGTCACTGCCATGGAAACCCTCATTTTTTAAATAGAATCTTCTAATTCCATCCTGATCCTGAAATTTGAGCAGAAAATTTTCGTCAGTGTGACTTTAGTGAAAGCTTAAGTTAAGGAAGAGAAAGTGTGTGCTGCTCGGTAAAAAAGTCGGGAATGTGTGGTTGGTTACCTCCAATTTTTAGTCATTTTAATTAATTTGCCGTGTTGAAGTGTTGGTTGGGGATTTGTTTCACTAAAGTTTGGCTTGATTAAGTTACAACGGGCGACCGGAAATTACTTTTTAAATACCGAAAACAACAGAACAACAACGAAGCTTGTTTACCCGTGTCTCCTTAGCACGTCCACACACTATTATTACTTTCAGTAGGAAAAAAATATTAGTTGCTAGCCGCCAATCTCACCCATGTTAACTTCTTGAATTGATTTGCTAGCGATCACGTGTAACCCGGTTCAGAGTTTTGAACACGAAATGCTGCGGTCGAGTAGTGGTGTATCCCGTATAATTTTATTTTAACAACACTTTACGGCAAACAATACCCATGAAGGTTACGTTCTCAGGTATCGCATGACACCACGTTAGAACTTTCTATTTGTGGTAAATAAATAAACAGCGAAACGCGATCACAGCATTTTAAAATCAAAAAATGAGAATAACGCTTTGGAAGCTGGTTAAAAATAAAAAATTAGCTATGGCCACGATATTTTTTACTTCTCTCATTTTGCTTTGCATGGGTGGAGAAGTGGTGGTGGGTAGTGAAAGTCCCTGTCAGGTCGAGAAATTTAGAAGCGCTTTGCAATCTTTGCTACAGTCAGTCGCCGGTGAACCCGAAAAGTATGAGCTCTTCTTTCTATTTTTCGACCTTCGTGACTGCAGGTTTCCTTTGGATAAAAGCCGATACATGAGTCTTCGAAACTACGTAAAGCTGATCGAATACCATTACCCGTTCAAATACTCACAGCCCTTCCATCTGTTTGTGATGGAATATGAGATGATACCAAGTATTAATCCATTTTTATTATTTGGAATGCACCCGTCGACACTTTTAATTTTTACAGCTAATTTCACCAACAACCCAATTCTCCCACCTGAGAGAAATCTTTTCCATGTGGCAATGAGTAACCTGCCTGCTCTTAAAATTCTTCTCTATCTCACCCAAATTCCGAACAACAAAGCACATCAAATGGAGTATTCGGTTGTTTGTAATGGCTATTGTGTTTCGAACCAGCAAAAAAGGAGACCAGCATTGGAAGCACTACTTCTAGAGCATTCCTTTGACTTAATATTACTTCACAGAAGCTTGTTTCGATTGGCAAACATGAGAAGCATTGATGTTCTTGTCTACATATCGAATCACAGTTTATTGCGAGAACATGTCAACGTTTGCATCAAACGTGCCTTTGAATCTCTCTACTATTTTGTTTGTACGCACAAGATCATGTCCTCAATGACGTTAGCCCAAGTTCACAACATGTCATTCAAGTTAACAAATGCAGCGGATAAAATCGCGAGAAATAAACTGGACACTACATTCACTGGACAGTACATACAAAACGACATCGCATACCCCAACTACGGCCGTACCATTGACAAAGCCTACCGGCGAAAGACAGGATTTTTATTCTCCGAGTATTCTCAAGTTACACCGTTGTATTGTCGAAAAAATTTCCCGTCCAAAAGCATCGGATTTCTCAACTTTTCAACCTGGTTGGATCCATTCACGCCAGAAATTTGGCTGCTTATTCTACTAACAGTTGGAGCAACCGTCAGCTGCTTTGCCAAATTGGAAGGAGGTCCGCGAAGGAATGGATTGGGAAACTTGCTGGACGTTTCAGGTGCTCTTCTGGGTAACTCTATCGCATCCAGTGCATCCCGATTCCGGAAGCTGTTCATTTGTGTTAGTTTTTTTGGGATTTTCGTTTGCAATTTTTATGGAAACGGAACGTTTAACATGCTTGCCGTCCCGTCACCTCCAAAGACGTATTCATCACTGAAGGAGATTCTAGAGGCAGGCTACAGGGTATTTTGGGAATCTAATCAATTTTTGAGTCCATGGAAAGCATATAATCAAGAATTTCGCGCCAGGGGAATAGCGAGACTTTTGAACGATAGCTTTCATCAACTCAACAAAACACTTACATATTTAGAAAAAGTTCAATATTTGCAGGGACATTACATGCAATTTTATGACCGCGTTGATTTTGATGGATTGTTGCAAACTGAAAGGACACTTGTCAATTATTTCGGACACAAGCAAGCCCAGTGCTACTTTGTACCAGACTTTTTTGCCCCAGATCATTGGTACGTGGAGATGTACACAGTTAATAGAATTTGGGTTGCGCAGAGCTACTCTCGAATCGTTGACAGTGGACTGATGGGCAGATGGGATTTTTGGCGAAGCCGAGCATTCAGGTATTTTAGTAAACTTCAAATCGAGAATCCAAACCCAAACGCGATTGTGAGAACTGGAGAACAGATCAGATTTCAGAATGTAGCCGCCGTCACGGTCCTCATTTGCCCAATATTTTTGCTCAGTCTCATCCTGTTTGCACTAGAGCTCTCAAAAAGGCACTTTACCTTTGAAAGCGAAATTAAAAGCGAGAACGCGAAAAAGGACGAAGAGCTGAATATCCAGAAAAGTCCATCTGAAGATGCCCATGAATTCCTTGGTTCAGCCGTTTCCCCCGTTCTTAAACCACAGAAAAAGCTCAAAATTGAGCCTCGCGCACATTGCTCAAAAAATTTAAACAACGACTTTTATGGCACGACAGAAACTAATCTGGAGTGTACAATTCCCCAAACGTCTCATTTTCGGAGTCGGGTGTTTGATTCAGATGAGTCCAGCGATTACGATGGAGACATGGGTACCAATAGCATTAAACTGAAAGAAATAGTATCCTCCATGCGAGCACAAAACAACAGCCGATCGGGGTCAAGGAGACCAACCACCAGCAAAGTGAGACACAGCGCGACCATGTCCAAAAGTAAGCGTTAAGGGTAGTGGTTGGACTAGTGGCGAGTATGTGTAAACATCAGTTGTCTAGCTGTCCATAATTTTTCATTTCAGGTTTAAAAGTAGAGCACAAGTTCATGTCTATTCAGTCCAAAAGTAAGGTCGCGAATCTAATCTTCTAGCATCGTCAATCTCATTTAAATATGTCTAATGGATATATAATTACAATACAAACTTTCCAATCAATACAAATTTTTATTATGTATTCACATATATTATATTTTGGAAAATTATTGCATGTTCTTATTTGTAGTTGTTCACTTCCTTTAAAAGCTAAGTATGTACATATACAAGACATGCTCATCTGTATGCGGAAAACTGAAAAAATCAGTCAAATAAAAAATTTAAAGAAACAAAAATTTCTAAATTTTATAGGAAGTCTTTTGCATTTCTGATCCTTTGGAATGTACCAGAGTTTGTAAATAATTTGTGAATGAGATTCTGTGGTGATGAGAAATTAAGCATCGAAGGTAAAATGCAAGGTCAGTGGTCTAAGCTGTTACAAAACAAAATTTAAAGATAAAATTATTGATTCGTGCGAAACAACTAACCAGTAAAATGGGCGTACAAAATCCTTCAAATAGAACTTCAGCGCAAATTCTCTGTTCCTAGCCCGAGGGCAAAATCCTTCATGATCTAACATCCCTCAAAAACCATTTTCGTCCATGGACGAACCAGCCTGGTCCTTATCAGTTGAAAAGTAAATCGAAATTTAAGAAGCATACCTCATAAGTATATTTGGTTCATTGTTCGCTACTAATTAAGGAAATAAACATAAATGTTTGTATCTTTGCAAAAACCAAATCCTATTTTTTTCTTTTGAAATGACTGATACTCACGCAAAACTCTTGACTGTGCTCGTATTTTGTTGTAGTTTGTAATTACTAAACACAAACAAACTTTTTACAAATTCAGGTTAATTTAAGGCAACAATTTAATGGTAAAAACAAAATAAATATGAGGTGATACTGTTACACTATTTGAATGATTAATCGATTAGCATGTAGGAAACCAATCAATTCATTAACAGATTACCCCAGGAATTATTTAATGTCCGTTGCAAATGAAAGGAAAATCGAACTACAAATGAAAATGAAAAATGTGCATTCCTTGAACTAATTTATGAGTCTAATGTTTGTTCAATCTTTAAACACAAAATTGTATATTATGTTTTAGCTTCTGTTATCACTTATAGCAATCTATAAATTACGTTAATTTCTTAAATAATCTAGCGTCTAAAACGTATGTATTTCTCTTTTCGAGTTTATAATATGTTTAAAAAATCAAATCTTTTACAACATTGCTTTGTGGATACGATATATTTTACAAAACTAAAGCATTGCATCCGTGGAAAAAAGGATTATCCACAGTGGCTTCACCTTTGAGGTTTCGCCAGTGTAAGTTTGTAAATCTACCAAACACCCATATTCTGTGTAAAATTGTTTATCACACAACTCGCAACTGAAAGATTGCAATTCGTTTTCCAAGAAGAGAGTCGTCAGATTCACTTTCAGAGGTTGCAAATTTTTTCATTCAATCATTAGAACTAACAGTGTTTGATTGAGGCGTCATTCGATGTCTTTCATGTATTCAGATGTCCTGCATCTAGATTCGCACTTGCCACATGAATGCAACTTTTCTCTTGGATGAACAGCCTTGTGCCGTTTAAAAGCTGAGTGATCATTGCAGGATTTTTGACAAATGTCACAAATAAATGGTTTTCTCCTGTGTGTACTCTCTCGTGCAGGATCAAGCTGTGTTTAAAAATTAACACCTTCTAACTGTATATTTTACTTATATTACTTTTGTCCAGTGTGTATCTTGCATTGTTTTTTGAGTTCACTTTTGTCTGAAAAGTTTTATTAAAAACTGCTTTGGACAGAATTTTCTCTACTGGAGTGTATTTTCCTATAGGTTGTTAGCTGAGAAGATCGCCCAAACGAGTTCTCGCAAATGTCGCCATTGTACGATTTCTCTCCAGTATGAGATGTTATATGGTATTTAAGTTCTGGGCATCTAAAAACCAGATATCACATACACATAGTTTGAAAACATGGTCATTAACACACAAGTGTGCCAGGCAGTACTATTTAAAATAGATCTTTTGAGAAAACGATTGATTGTATTTTTGATAGTTCCATGGGTTCTCATTTGTATGAGCTCGTAAGTTTTTCTCAAGGTCGTTGAACTCCAGTTAGAACATATTGTTAGTTATTTGGGAGAAAAGACCGGTGTGTACAATTGAATGCCTTTTAAGATTTAGCCTGGTCTTATAATCTTTGTTACATTCGATACACTTATAAGGACGCTCATTAGTATGGGAATTCATGTGTATACTAAGAGTTGACGTTGCAGGAAATTCGGCGTCACAAATCTCACAAAAATAGGGCTTTTCATGGACATGGCTTCGTAAATGAGTTTCAAGACTGCAATTTGTCGCATAGACCTTATGACAAAAAAGGCAACTGTGACGGAGGACTTTGTTGTGAGTTACATGAATATGCTTTCTTAATATAGCTTTGTTTCCATAAGATTTTCCGCAAACTTCACAAAGTTCTGTCTTTTTGGAATGATGTCTGGCTCCATGATCACGAAGAGTAGCCATGTCCAAAAATGATTGTTCGCAATGCTCACAACTGAAAGACTTCTCGCCTGAATGTCTCCTTAGATGTACCTTTAGCTCGGGCATGGAGTAAAATGATTTTTTGCACAGCTCGCATTTGAAAGCCCGCACCCTTTCACCTGAGTGAATGTTCTTCACGTGTCGGTTAAGACCTTCGAGAGTTTTATACTTCCCTGGGCAATTGTTACATTCAAAGGATCGCACATTTCCGAGGTCGTGCGCACTCTTGTGCCGTTTCAAATTCGAAGTACTGTAAAATGTTAAGCCGCAGATGTCACATTGATTTTGATTTCCTCCGAAATGTGTAAGCTCTAATGTAATTGAGTTAAACAACCCGGAAACAAGTCGCGTATTACAGAAAACTTTTGCAATTTCTGCCATTTTGACAAACAGATATTTTGCACGTCCAAGTTCCTTGGCTGCTTGCTGTGAATGGTTGTTTAAAAACTTGGCTACCAAAAATATGTCAAGAAGTATGACGGTGACAGACTGTAATGTTTTAGATTTGGGAATTATTGACGGTCATAATTAAATGAAACATGAGGTGGCGCCTTCCATTCTTTTGATACTTTCATTGATTTTATCTACAAAGAAATTTAATTATTTAATTATTTAATAAGGTCGTGAAGACCAAAAACGTAGTTTTGTTATCGAGATTTACTGTCCAACCCAATATGCTTTTAATAAACGTTTATGCTTACTTACATTTTACATATTAGATAACATTCTAATATTGAGCTGTTGACTAAAACGCCATTATTCGAATTATAAGTCAAATTTACTTGATTACTTGAGATTATTTACACATGTGTCTAAAAGAACCATAATTTATAATTTTCTGTGTTCAGTAGAACAATAACCAAACCAAACGAACTAAATTTGTATTATCACGCACGCTCCATATAGACTATAATTTACATGCAATATTTCCATAATACAATTTTTTAAATTTGGACGACTTTCTTTCCAAATGCTTACCTCTCAATGACAGGCTGTCATTCTCTCGATTTGTACTCGCATAATTGAAGGTACACATAATTTTGTAACAATTGACCGCGTACTCTAGTAGGTAACTTACAATCAGGTTAGTACACGGCTAACTATCCTAGTGTGTCCGAAATCATTTATATTTGTTTCCAATTCACGAAGTATATATTTATTATAAGTATTTATATATTTTCGAAATATTATAAAGCCCAAACATATCCATATTTACAATAAGAAACGATTGAAACTTCGGTCATCATAATAAATACAAACAAGTGACAACGTATGCGAGATGATTAAAGCATAAATTGTCAACAAAGCTTTGTATTTATAAGCCTGTCAAGTCAATCGTTGCAAGATCTTCGTTGTGTATTGAGAGAGGACAAAAGATTAGAGACTGGGCCTTTCAAGAGAACATATTCTTTTTATGTTGTTATGAGTCATGCATGCTGTTGTGAAAAGAACACGAAAATATATAATAATTTGTAACCCCAGCCAAAGAGAAAACATTGACGTTGACCAAAGAGACATCGTTTTTGTTATTTCAGCGTTTTATTTTCTGAAAGAAATACTGATAATGAGTCAAGAGAGATATTTATTGACATTTTAACAAAATAAAATTTAGTAGTCGAATTTTACATAAGAGGATTCAAATATTTTGTGTATTTGTTGGATTATTGCGAGTTCATACATACCACTCATTTTAACTCCGATCCGATTTTTTTCTGTACGTTTCTAACTACCAACATCAGAAAGCCCATTCAGTATACATACCATTCCAATGAAACTATATTAAAACCAAATATTTTGTTTCTTACTCGTTTCACTCATTTGTCAGAATTTCCGACGTGCTACGCTACTAAAAAGTTTTAATATCCTTTTCTTTCTGTTTCAAACCCAAAGTAATTAAGAAGTATGTTCCTTTTAAATCAGATGTCTTTTTTGTTTCATCTAAAGCTATAAATTGTTCTGCGGTATTTCAACAATTTATTTTCTGGAAAATACTATGATGAATAAATGAAGAAATTCGCAGCTCTAAAACACAAAATTCATGTTGCTCGCATTGAAAGATCTTGCTCTGATGAAAATGGTATGTTCATCCACACATATACTGCTAGTTTTAACTAAAATTTTGTAAAAGACGTGTTAGCTTTTTAATTTAAAATCAAATTGTTTTTTGTGTTCGGTTTGGCCAACAACTCAATAACCCAATACTCATAATTAAAAAAAACTCGAAAATTTAAATAATTGTCCATTTAAAATTTAATTTCCAATAACGTTTTTGCTCCCAAAATTAAAGGCATGGGTTAACCAGTGCTAAGCAATCAAGCTTTTAAGAATAAATTTACCGCTTATACCATGCCATTGGTTTTAGGGGCAAAAAAGTTATCAAAACTCTAAATTGAGCAAATAAGTAATGTTTATGTGCGGAAAGGTGTGGTACCATTTTTAATTAACAACAGAGTTTACAAAATAAATACCAAAAAGTGACGAGTTAAATTTATCAGATGAGTTCATAAACAATGGTATTCTTATTCGGTCTCGTCCTGTGCTACGTAATAAATTGCATACCTGCAAATTAGTAAGTTCTTAAGGCTTACCTGGTTTATTTTTAAATAAATATACTAATAAAAAATGGATGCGCGTGTGAAAGCTTTTAATATCTGGCATGCCCTCATTCAAACTATTTCAAGGGTAGACTAATTTATTTTTAAATACGTATAGTAATTTGGTATATGTTTGAATGTATGTGCTCATGTTCTCATATGCAATTTAAATTATAAAGAACGTAAAAATTGTATTTTTAGCAGATTGATACGATAGCTTCCCACGGCGTAATTTATCCACTTGAGCTCTTGAAATGGCCAAATATGCTGGTAAATGTATTTAATTGTGATTTGATTTGTGATAAAAATTTATAGGTTTGAAAAATATTGAAGCATTAGCCTTTTATTTGGATGATTTGTAAAAAAAAACTTCAAAATTGAAATCCGAGCTTGAGCTTGAGCTTGAACAAAATAGCTTGTTATATATTAAACCTAGATATTAAGTGATGCTATCTGTAGACATTATTAAACTTTCCTTTCTAAATCATAACGTACTACGTTGCGTTATTATGCATACTAAATGCATGTTCAGAAAAGCTCACCACAAATCAAGGTGAAATCACCACGCTTCTTATGTAATATTACAAAAATTTAATTTAAAGATACACAATGCCTCTCAGAATTAAAAAAGGAAACTTTCATTCAATTATGAAAACCTTGTGCATTTCGATAAGATAAGCATTTTATGGTTTTAATAGACGGATTAAATTGAAGTGGTGCTTTAAACTGATAAGTTTCGTGAAGGCGATAACCTCCAATGAAGCGTTGGTAAAGCTTGCCAGTTATTATAAACTTTGTAAATATGTTTTGAATGCATGCTTGTTAGAATTTTGCAGAAATTAGTCTTTTATTTGTAGTTACGTAGAAATACTTAATAACACACTTTTTCAATAATTAGAAACTTACCTGTTTCCATTGCCAAAAGCATTAGAATAGAACCTCCGTTTAAAAGTATGTTCAGCAAACCACACACGGTGTCCAAGCCAACAGAAACAAAAACTCTTGTGATCATGGCAGGGGCTTACTCCTTGATGTTCTTGGCAAATGAAGTGAACGACAAAATAAACAAGATTTGGTTTACACTTCCAGTTCACTGGAACAATGAGGACAAGAAATTTGTCTACATACATCAGAAATCTGTATCATATTTTGCTACAACACTGACCTTTAAACTGGTTCTCCTAGTTCTCTTTGCCTGGTCTTTTGCAGTTGGGTTTAAAAATCCTGATAGTTATTCTACAATCCAAACTTTAGGGTTTGTTTTGCATGTTGCTGTAATATTTTCAATGGCGTTCACCGATGTGCTAATCTGTTTCGAAGGCAGAGGTCTCGCTTTCATATACAATTGGGCAGTGAACAAGGAAAGCTTTATTACGAAATTTGGTATAAAATATTTATTCTGATGTTAAATTATTGAAAGTAATGTCTTAAATATTTGAATTAATGTTTTCTTAAAAATAACATTATATTCACCCACAGGTTCAAAAACTTTTCCAAGGTTAGTAGCTTTCATCAGTACTGGCTTAACAATATTTCCCGTAATGTGTGGAATCTTGATTGCTCTCACGGATGTGTATATCGAAATAGACCCTCTTCTTGTCATTACTAAATACATTTTTGTGTACCCAATGCTCATTGGCATCTACAAATTAGTAAGATATCCAATGTTTCTGTATATAGCACAGGTGCTTATAATTGGATTTCGGGCTTCTTGCTCCATCGGAGTCATTGAAGGTTTATTTCGAATAGAGATGCTAAAGCTTCTGCTTAATCGGCAGCCTACAAGAACCTGTATCCAAATTTACACTGAAAATAAGATAGCAATGCAAATCAATTTTGATTTTGATAAAAGTATCACATCGGTCTGTTTAGGTAGTACGTTTGCTATTCTAATTGCAGCTTCAAATGTGTTTTTAGTCGCTATTGATAAAACTGTAGTGTTGCTAATGATCATTAGCGTGGTAGTAGTTTTCTTGGGATTGATGCTGGTCAATTGGATGTTTATGTTAGGGTGCTCTTTGTTTGAGTTATCTGATAAAATTCGGGAAAAGTGGAAGATTGATTTATGGATGATGCATTATAGTAGAAAAGAGGAGAGTATTCTAAAAAGGAAAATTAAAAGCATGCAGAATATTTACTTCGCAGCTGGTAACTTTGGAATGCTTGACAAAGATGTAAAAATGAACTACTTCAAGGTTCTACTAAGTAACATTGTTGACTCTATTTTGACCAGCAACATATTATATTAGACTAGACCTAAAAGAAAAATGCTTTCTTTCTATGTTATGTTTGATTTTATCACGTCAAATATCATTTTCACTTGATTTACTGAAGGTTGGATGTTGTGAGGTACATATATATTAAAACGTTGACTACTCATTTAAAAAATAATAACAAGTATTTATGCGTGATCGTATTACTATCGTATCGTATTATAAACGGTGTACTGAAAGTTCAAGTTATTCAATTTAAGATTTTAGGTGTTTACTGTAATCATTATGGTAATATGCAAGATGTAGCAAAACGATTCGAAGTCAAATAGGCGAAAAACCAAAACGTTGAAGTCTTAGATTATACGTAGATTATATTGAATTCGAGCAAATGCAGTTTGGAACGGAAAATATCAGCACTTTATATTTCTAATGGTTATGTGGTCAGTCAACACCCTTTATAAATTTAAAGAAACTTTGCGTGCAAAAGAAGTAAATGTTGTTTATTTCTAAGCCATTTTTTGGTTCTCTTTGCTGCTTTCAAGCTCTAGTTTTATTTTTACAAAATTTATTCATGTAATGTTGCAACAAACTGAATGCCTATGCCTATACGCTGCTTTAGCTTGTTTTTAAACTGACATGAGGTTAGATTTGAAGATCATTATATAATTAACATGACGCGTAAATTAAAGTTAGTCTTTGAAGGGAAGAAAAATATAATTGTATTCAGAAAAGGTTCGAACGGCATACTTTATGAGTACAAATGTTAGAAGTAAAAAATGAGCAAACGAGAACCTCACTCCAGCTTTAACATATAACACAATATAGTTTTTAAATGTAATATATTTTTAGAATCAGAATTTACTGCAGTGTATATGTTTATAAACTAATGTTAAAACCTTGTATTGTTCATACTTTTCAACATTAAGTTTTTTTTGTTTTATTCAGAAAATAAAAAGAATTTATTAACCTTAATGGCGAGCGAAGCGAACCATAATATGGTTTAAGAGGTCGTTTGGTGGTCGTTTTCTATCCTTTCTTCCGTCCGTCCGTACCAAAAGCTTTTGCGCGCTCTAACTTCCGTACGCTTTCGAATTTTTCCATTCTGTTTGATGCAAACAGTTAGTGGACACATAATACGGGTCAGATTCGAAGATGGGCACCTGACGGGCGCTGCAACGGTTAGAAACCGTTACAACGTTAAAGTTTCAATGCGTAGCATATGTCATGTGACATGCCATTCAAAAGGGATTTTACGCTGATTTTTTTCCATTTAAAATTTTGGAATTAAATTTAACCGTTTCACCGTTATACCGGTTTCAAAATATTTCAGCGTTTCCCTCCTCACTTTCGTACGCTTTCGAATTTTCCCATTCAGTTTTTTGCAAAACGTTAGTGGTTATAAAATACACGTCAAGTTCCAAGATGGGCACCTGAAGGGCCCTGGGACAGTCAGAAACCGTTACAACGTTAAAATTTCGTAGCGTAACCTGTCATATGACACATCATTCAAAATGGATTTTTATGCTGATCATCAAGAATTGCTTTAAGATTCACAATTTACAGATTAGGTTCTATTATGGTTTTTTCATGCTTACGAGCATTAGCTTTATTTCACAATTTAATTAGTTTTTTGTCGAAGGCTAATCAATAGTCAGTTGCATTTCTGACTCATATCCCTCCCTGGTGAAGGTAACAGGCTTTAGATTAACTTTTACCCAGTACAGCCATCATCAACAAAAGGTCCAACTTCCTGAGTTGTGTCTGCTCCTCCAAGAGACAGAGTAAATGTCAATTTAGGATGAATAGACGCGCCTGACTGCTCCACTCCACTGGCTACGCATTCCCGAACGTTCTAGTGTTACAGATAACTCCAGAGACTACCAAGTCGGATAGAACCATCTGAGTTACTGCTGCCACTGGATCAAGGATTGCTCAGTAATTGAGAGCAGAGCTCACAAGTGTCATTGATGGAGTCGCTAATTACTTCTAGTTTCACCTCTTCTGCCACGACTTCTCGACTCTCTTCTTGTAGTCCAATCGAATGGCCATTCTCTGGCGTCTCCCCTTTTCCCGTGGTCGGATCCTCGTCAGTACTTGCTGAAGAACTCAGTACATGCCATTTTTTAGTCCCAGAAATATCACATAAAGTTGGTTACTCGTCCACTTCCTCCTCAATCTTGATTTTGCATGGGTTTTTGGAGTTCACCAGAATGTCATTAGGTCCGATAAACTTCCGAGCTTTCAGGAAATTTTTTCTCAGCTTATCGTCCCGTTTTGTAGCCGCAACAGCTTTCTTGCCATGACGAGTCAACGATGCACCCGTTTTGCCGGTAAATTCCATTGTCCCCAAACTTAGATTCCCTGGCACTTTCACAGTTAGCTAAAAACAAAAACGAAAGTATTTTAACTACTGGGGTACATTTCTGATGTCAAAAATACTTTGCAAAAAATGCGTATAATATGATATTTTTGAATTTTGTTAGATTCCAATTTTTGTACTCAAGTATTGAAGTCTACAGTAATTACCTCTAAAGATGTAAATCGGCAAACATCAATCTTAATTATATGAAACGAAACTTCGAAACGAGTACAAACAACCAGACAAACACAAATTTCAATTATAAACGTGCTGAGGTTATAAGCAGTGCGCGATCTAACCGCCAACCGAAAAATTATTTAACAATGACACAAATCTATTGTGCGACGATTTTGCTTGAAACTAAACATCAAATATGCAATATTCAATTAAATTTACTTCATTAAATGTGATTACTATTTTCACTTTCACATTTTCAAATAAAAGTATTTTATTTTCCCAAATAACAACTCAACAAAACAAGTCAGAGCAAAGCAAGCTGAACACTGAACACAACTGCATTTCTTAACAAGCTGCTGATATTCACTTGATGACTTTCAATTAATTCCAGCTGACATACTAAAAAAGATTAACGCGGTTTGATTGCTTTTAGATTTTTGCTCTATGATAGATGCAGACTGCATACAAAAACAAGAATGTAAAATACATAGTTCAAAAGTCGAGTAGGATTCATAAGAGTTCTGTTCTGCTCTCTTGTCTGCTGTCAGCCTGCTTATTCCATCTCAGCCCGACGTCCAAAAACAAGACAACAAAGTCCGCTGATCCTGCTATTTTTTTCTCGTCTTCGTTGTCAGTACTGCAGCATGTAGACGAGTCAAGAGCAAACGATCGTCTCTTTTAACTGAAGTGAGAAAGTGAGTAACAGATTTCAGAAATAAAAAATAACGTTGAGTTAGATTTAGAAGAGTAGAAGTTAATTTTTTGCCAATTGTTAGTTTGTACCTCAATACCTCTTTTTTTACTGTCACCTGTGTGGTTTTATATTGTTATGTATTTTATTCTACAGCTTGGATGTTGGATGGCAAAAAGTTAAAAATTATTTTTTATAACTTGTTTCCTCGAGTTACCCTGAGCTTGTGGTATAAAACAATAAACTCATTGTGAGCCCTTGATTGAATGCGTGCAATTATGAGTAGTTTTTCAAAACAATTAAAGCTGAGGGGAGAGGAGGATCTATTAACTTCTAATGTGAAGAAAGAAAGGTCTCCACTTTCAGTGTTTCCGGAAGAGGTAATATTTCATTTTGAATCGACATTTACATCTTATAAACTGCTCCGGTTGAATAATATAAAGTATTAGTATTGGGTTATCAAACTCACAGTCAAAACAGAAGGTCATATTTTATGCTGTACTCAACAAATTATTAACCCTTTCATTTTCCTGAATGTTTTAGGTTTGGCGAATTCTGGACAATTCTTCGGTGGACCTCTGGAACGTATGCAAAGCTTTATTAGAATTATAAGGATTGTCACGGAAGCCACAAACGTTCGGATGATTGAACTGGTAACTTCCCAACCAAAATGTTTGCTTGCTTTGTTGGGAGTGTTGGGACGTTGCTGGGAATAGTAGGTGGAATGGTTTTAATTGTGAATGCATTTACTTTCGTTTTGTTTAGGTATTGCCATCCGTGATCCGTTGTCTTTACAGCATTAAACAGGCCTCGAAAAGTTGTATTTGGTTCTCATAGTCTAAGACTTAAAAAATTGCAAAAAAAAAATTTTCTCCCAAAAAAAGTTGGTCAAAATCGTCAAATAAGCTTTAACCGTTAATATTATAATTATTTAACGTATAAAAACTATTTTGCATGCTCTTGAAGAAACAAATCGAAATTATTTGAAAATATACGTTTAAAATCATGATTCATATATAATTTTACCATAAAAAACCATTACTTTTGTCAATGAGTGCATGCTTTGTTTTTATGGCTCTTTGGCTGGCTTTGGCTTGATTTAAGATTTAAGTGTGTTACACACACAATATACTCATTTCCTCTCTCCTCTCTCTCTGATTTTATTATTAAAGAAAAGGGATTCTGGAAAGACATATGTATAATGTTATATAAAATGTTGCAAATTCCAGTAACATATGCAAAATGTGTGCAACATATATCACGTCTTATTAATACATACACTACATTAGTTCAGTAAATCTAGATTTCAGATCTTGTAGATACAATAATTTAAATTCACACAAATACACATCATGCAGTCCTCTCATCATCAGCCGTTTTAATCATGGGAATTGTATGGTGATGTGATCAACTGTACACTCTAACTAGTGTAGTGATGTCCACACAAAATAACGGATAGATTAAAATATATATTTTGCGCAAACATACTTTGCGCAACACTATGTAAGTGCATTTTAAATAAATGACCAATGTGCAAGCAATAAAATATGTACTTATATAATTATATTCAAGCTCAATTTCCGTTTACTTGACTTGATTACGAACAAAAATAACCAAACTAAAAACTGCTGATCGAAATCATCGACAACAAATTCTTCACAGCGTATCGTGGAGAAGCTGATTTACTCCCGTCTTCAGCGGACGAAATCAGGGAGTTATGCATTATACAAGGTAATAAGGTAATTTTTAAATAGATCTTTACTGATCACAGTGAGGTGTCAGTAGTCAGTGTGACTGAGTGTGAACCAACGTAATCAATTTAATTAATTTAATTGTATTTTTGTTGGAATCTTATATGAAAGGTTTCTGGCATCCACGACAATTGAACTTCATTCGGTCGGATTTTATGGTAGAAATCCAAGCGATGAAGACAAGTTGCAAAGCTCAAACATAAACAGCTGCA
Organism: Entomobrya muscorum; assembly: GCA_034695405.1. NCBI lineage: Eukaryota > Metazoa > Arthropoda > Collembola > Entomobryomorpha > Entomobryidae > Entomobrya > Entomobrya muscorum. The sequence goes on from JAQIWO010000002.1 coordinate 27,774, forward strand.
AGCAATCAAACCGGAAGAACAAAAACCTAAATATGCTGCGGTCATGCTTGAAATTAAAAAAAGCAGTTTCTTTTACCAACATAAGAAGTACCACGAGTTGGAAATATTTCTTGAAAAGGGATTAGTGGAAGTCAATGTTAGAGACTACAAGCCAACTGACGTAGTTTTTTTCGGCTTCCATATCCTGTTCGGATTCCAGCAGGACTAATATTTGACATTGGATTCCAACTTTATGTCAAAAAAATAAATTAATTGCATTCCAACTTTATGTAAAAAATAAATAAATTGTATTCCAACTTTATTTTAAAAAAATAAATAAATTGTATTCCAACTCTATGAAGTTTATTGTTACACGATACAATGCAAACTCCACTCAATATTAACCACAGAATAAATTTTGAGAAATAATATTTTGTGTTTTGTGACAGTGGTGGTTTTGGTTTTATTAATTTTTATCATTAAAACATAGCAAACAAAAGTTAAATGCATCAATCATGCACCAAAGAGGCGGAGTTAGCTGTCAAACCTACATAGTTTGTAAGATGTGTCGGGGTCACGCACACAGTCATGAGTGTTTAAAATAGAATATTCGCTTACATCACAATTAAATAATTTATTTGGAAATCATAAGATAAATAATAATATTTTTTTACTCTTACATCTGAAATCAAAAGGAGCAATCCCGAAACCATCGTCACGGTAACTTTCTCCTGATGGATTTCCTTAATCTCGATTTGGATTTTTCCAAGACGTTTCCCATGTGAACGCTTTCGAAAGTTTTTGAAAGCGTGTTTGTTGTTTAGGAGATGTTGACATTTGAGCTTTATTGATATTGTGATTTTTACGACCATCCAAAGATTCAAAATAGGTGTCTTTCTTTTTGAAACAGTCAGGTTTTGAAATCGGTATCCCAGAATTAATTTGTTTTAATGGGTCCACGGTTATCCACTGACCATCATGCTCGGCAACGTCAGATCTCAGAGGTCGTGCTGGAGCATAAGAAACGGAATCGGAATACTCTCTTTGGGCCTTTCGTTAATTGCTGTTTGATACGCCGCGTCTGAATCAAAAGTTTGTTCTCCAAACTCTTCTTCAGTTTCATCTTTATGCTGGACTTCCCACTTTTCATTAAACTGAATACACGTTTTTACTGGTCCATCATCATCCTGACTATCAACAGTTGGACGCTTCCGCCGTACGGCTCGGATAATGTTTTGCTGTTTAAAAATAGATTACATGTTGTAAAATGTATAAAAATTATCATGCGTGCAATTTTGTTTTGTGCAAATATCGTTTCCTGCCACTGTCAAAGGAGGATCTATAAAATCTTCTGGTGAAACATCAGAGAAATTGCACCGATGAGTTGCATTCTCTGCTCCTTTCCTGCAAGGTATCCATCCACGTTTCCCCACCGAATCAGTTATTGGATGAAAATACAATGAAGAATTTCTTTTATGGAATGGTATAGCAAGAATATCTTTTGGACTTGTAAATCTACATCATAAATATTATGAATACTTCCATTACCAATTAGTCAGACGACATTATAATGAGTCGTTATTATAATTTTCCGGGTATGCTAGTGTGTATTTTAAAAATTACCCAGCTTCGTAAGCTAAAATGGTTTTCCAATATATCTTTCAATGTCAATATCTTTCAGAGTTTCAACTCCTTTGTCAAAAACTAGATCTCCCAATAGGGCTCTCGTAATCATCAAACGATCATCATCAGATGGCATTGGAATGTGAATATGACATTCCATTCGCCTCCTATAAAATGAGGTTTTATCAATCATAAAACGTTTGAGACTTTAAGAAAGAAAACTTAAATATTTTGATATGATTTGAAATGTTTACCAAGTTCCACTGCCCAAAAATCCAGGATGATTTGTTGCACCTAGGAGTAAAACTTCCTTTTCCGGATATTGCTAATTGTGGACTGTGAGTCTGGTCGTTTCATTTAAAAACTGTCCAGTATTTTCATACATAGTCTCGGTTTTAATGGCGACCCTATCAGGAAACATAGCTTCCAATTCATCTAAAAAATGATTTACACAAGCTCGTCTTGCCCAAGCCTGGAGCACCAAAAAATTTGGCAGCGCACTGTTTGTCTGTGCGAAAAGTTCCAATTTTAGGCTGACGGGGATCAATTAGTTTTTCCTAAATGAGTTCTCGAGTCGTAGCGTAACCGATTATTTCGTTTGCGTAAGTCATAGGCCGATTCACGTCATCTGGGTCCATTATCAGGCGCTTAAAATCCTCTTTATACCTTTGCATCTTAATATTGTCTGACTCTGATTTGTCATTTTTACTTCTAAATTAGTAAGAATGAATAGAAATATGAATATAACGCCATCTAATGTTATGCAATTTATAAATCTAAAATTTGTTTCTTTCCAATTATAATCAGTTACCTTGGTTATTTGTTGTCATCGTCTTTCGGCGGGTCCGCGTCCGATAATTCATTAGCAAATTTGTTTGACTTTGGCGCTTGAGAATGAAAAGCATCCCAGGATATCTTTGATTGCTCTAAATTTTCAATGATAGATTCAACTCTTTTGGCTTCTTTCAAAATTAGATTGAGGTGGAACGCGTTGTCTCCTGTAGCCAACTCCTAGCCTAGAATCAATTGATCAAAACTAAGTGTAATATTATGCATGTATTTGTTAAATGGCTTACTAAAAGAATGCGCATTATTTAGGGAGTTTACTTACACTCAGCGGCGTAACCTTGGTGGGGCGAAGTGGGGCAGTGGAACCGGGCCACCCCTCTTGAGAACGGCCACCCTCGCGATACAGCCACCCCTTTCCTGAATATTCTCATACAATTTCAAAATACTGATGACTACTAGTAAACAGAAAAACATAAGTTACGCTGGAGCGTGAAGCTAATGGCTTTTTATATTGTGGCACTCAACCGTGAATCCATCAAGTACACGCAGTATTATTTGGTTAAAGCAATCTTTATTCATCGATTTTACTGCACTGCGTGCTCCCAAACTTTACGATTTCATATTTTCTGTTTAATTACATTTACTTGTGTTTTATTAGGGTGTAAAAGACTTTACTTGTACATAAAATCCTGCAATAAGTTAACATGTTTTATTTGTCCTGTTTTGTGAATCAAGCAGTAAAACGTTTAAAATGTAAAATTAAGGTATTAAGTTACATTCTATTAAATTATATTGATGTTGTCAAGTGAGCAGTAAAATAAAAATTCGAAATCACAAAGCATGTGGCTACTGTGTTGTGTGTAATGCGACACTGTCAAAGTTCAATTTAAAGAGTGGAAGGAATTTTTTTGTGTTTAAGTAATTGCCTTGCCCTCTTCTCTGCCTCAGTTTAGGGGTGCCATTGCCCCAGTTCAAGATTTGTGAAAACTCTAAATGTTAGGAGGAGAAGATGATACACACTAAGAACAAAGAATCACAAAATCTTCCTGAGAAGGCTGAATTATTAAAACAAAAAGCAGACTTGCTAGGCCCTCGAACAGTTGTTCAAGTATTTTAAAGAATGCCTTTCCCTAAATAAGACTAATCATCAGTAGAAAGCAAGTCTCTGGATGTCGCTGACGGAGTGTACTGTTCAGTTTGTACCGATGAGATTTGTAGATCTCTTCAGAGCGCGCCTGGTGTCTTACGGTTTGACTGCACGGAGGATACTTCGGATGAAAAAAGCAAAATCACCAAAGCGTTTTCTAATCTTAAAGTAAAAATCTCTCAACACATTGAGTCGGAGACACATTCTTATCGAACAAATAGGGATCTTACGGAGACGAAAAAGATTCCCACGTTAGGTTTTTGGACAGAAATGAAGAAGCTGGGCTTAATTGCGCCAGAAATGCATACGAGTGTATGCGAATTTATTACTGTTATAATTCATACCTCAACAAAATTGCAATCGACGCGGCCAAGGGAGTTAACGTGGGAACCAAGAATCACTATGAAAAATTTCCAGCCGAAATAGTTGTCCATTTCTACGATATTCTTGGCGAAAAACTGGTTGAACAGCTCAATGAGCCGATTGAGGAAACAGTAACAGGGTGACCCACGCCAATCTCGATTGTAATGGACAAATACACCTCAAATCACCGCACGCTTAATGTTGTTGGTGTCAAAATGTTTAGTATAAAGAATGAAAAGACACAACAAACCCCCTTCTTAGATGCCTACGTAGTAGCAGACCACTCAGCGCAAGGGATATCGACATCACTTCAGACAAGCTTGAATGTTGTATTGGAAGGCACTGACTGGCAAAACAGGTATTATTCCTTATTTACTTGCAACAAATTAGAGATAGAGCAGATATACATATGCATTGGTGCGTCATGACATTTCACTTTGCATTTTCATTTTAAATTAGAATATTTTTGTTGTGTTAGTTTTGTGGGAACGTCCGTTGATGGCGGAATGCTCAAGCTAAATTACCACAAAACTTTGGACAAGTAAGTCAATGCCAAAGAAGGGGCAGGCGACTTTATTGTACATTATTGGAATTCGGGACACTTATGTAAGTAAATGCATTTACACTTTTGTTTTCTGCAGTACATACTTGAAAGGCAGAGGGCACGGGCAGGATTTCATCATTGTCATCCATCGAAAAAAGGGGTACCAGACTACGCGAGTACTCCTCCTCGTATTTATGAAAGTACACCAGATACCTTAAGATTCCACATACAAAGATGAGTCGTCTCGTGTTCCCACTCGCGTCAGGTATCTGGTGTGCTTTCATAAGGGCAAGAAGGAATACTCTCCTAGTCTCATACCCCTTTTCTTTACCCCCCCCCCCCGCAAATGGCAATGAGAACTCAATTGCCGTAAGTTGTTGACTGTTGACATGACGAGTCTTTCTTTAACATTTTAGTGGAACTTGCCAACGAGGACTCTCTAAAACCTAAGAAGTACGCTTCGGTAAATGAAACCATCGCAACAATATCTTATATTAATAAGTCCCACCCGTTCGGGAAGCAACTGGAGAACATTATTAATATAGCTGAGGAGACAGGTAATACGATTCGTTCGCCTAAGATTTCAGCAGAACACGATGGGCTACATATTCTTTTGGAGCTCTAAGGAACACCCTTCAGAACTACGAGTTCATGTATCAAAAATTAAACCTCCATCTCCATCACGCTAACCAACTTAATAAAATCGATCACGCGGCATTAGTAATCAATATGGCCATGCTCACGGACATTTACTCAATACAAAGCAAATTGTCCCTGACAAAGCAAACACACGGTTTGTATGACTGGCAGCTCACTAGGGCAGTGAATCAGAACTTGCAATTGCGGATTGTAGCAGGTACATTAAAAAATCAGGATTTAGGAATTCAGCAGCTCGAGTCATTACAGTTTTTTGAAAAGCCCTTGTTGGAATACACGACCACCGCAATAAAAGAATTATTCGGGAAAGGCGAATTTCATGGAAAACCAATTACTATTAGGCACCATTTTCCGGTAGGGAGAGAGTCGTCTCGTCTGAGAGACGAATCTAATTAACAAGATGAGTCAAGTTTTGAAGATGTATTTTCGCAGTGTAAGAAACGAGCTGGTGAATTTGTGGAGTTTTTAGCAGGCAAAATTGAATGCCGCTTCGACGACCAAAAGGATCCTACTACTACAGAAGGCGCAAAGAGGAAAAATATAAGTGAATGCATGGGTTCACTTTTCGATATGCCTACCATTATACAACGTGACCCTCAAATTGTACCAGAGGAAGCCATAGACACATACTCAAGCTATGCTAAAAAGCTGGATTTTTGGGTTACACTGAAACATTGCCCAGACTAAAAGAACAGTATATCAGCAGTACTTCTCAAGTATTCTGATGAAGGTAGCGAGGGTAAGATTCTCAAGCTTGGAATCTCGGCAAATGAGATATTGTGCTCAGATTATCGTATCACTAATCAGCTTCCAAATCTCAACAATCTCGGAGAGCTGGAACTGACAAGTGTTGACAATAAATTGGACATGGGTACGTTCTATGAATTCCTAGCTGGATTTGACTCTCCCCATCTTAAAAAGCTGACACTCGAGTTGGACTGCATTATTGATAACCTCTGCCCAATTCTGGAATCTCTCTAACCAATTTCGGATACCCTCCAGCACCTGATTTTGGACTTCAATTCCGATTCAATACTACCAAAAAAAGTTAGATGGGAAAGCGACACTGACAGTGAAATGTCGTTGTCTAGTGCCCCTGCAGTATGTCTTCAAAATCTTCACACTTTGGAGATCACAGATGCTTCGAACTTGATATACGACTTCTTGCTGTTGTGTCCACAACTCCAGGATCTCAAAATCACGAGAGGCTGGAAGTATCTACTTGTATCTGATGGAAATCGCGATATTGATGAAGAACGTCGTGAACGTCTGGATGAGATGCTGGAAGAAGACGGGACCAGTTTACAAATTCGAAAATACTTGTACAGGGAGGAACTCCAGAGTGAATTGTACAACCATCCAACTTTGTGGGCGTCTCTTCCTCAACTGAGGAGGGTTAATGTAGTGAATCCTAGATCAGATTGGTTAACTATCGTGAAAATTAATCTTAAATCTATGTACTTCACCAGAAAGGAATATAAATCAAAAACGGCTCAGCTACTGGAACTGGCTGCTAAAAGTTGAAATGATTATTCTTGCTTCTTAAGAAAAATTTACTTCTTATGATAATGTTTGGTAAGATGAGATACTTGAAAAATAAAGTATTGTAAAATAATAATAAAATGTTATATAAAATAATTGCGTAACCACAAGTCTTGGCTCTCTTAACATTTAATCTTTGCGAATCATATAAATTGATATTACGTTTACACCCAGGGATGTATAGATTACAAGGTTCGCGGTAAATGATTACAGTTTACTGATTACAAAATTTCCCCTCTTAATTTTAGATTACTGATTACAGATTATGTGTTCCTTAAACATGATTTTGGATTACAGATTTAAGATTACGTAGGCTGATTACTGATTACAAAATTCGATTTCATTTTCAAAAAAGCATAGCATAACCTTCCTTAACTGACACGAGCTCAAGTAAAAGCTAAAATATTATAATTGGCTGATTTTGAAGATGTGAGTGAAGAAAGATTCAGAAGTAAAAGTCCTAAAACTTGACGTTTGTTAACGTGTTTGGATGCATGTAATGCAATTTTTGTTATAAATTGAAAAAATCATAGTCTACAACTTCATTTTTAAAACATGGCCATGTAAAATACGGCTTTAAAACGCAAATTAAGCTTACCATCTGCACAGCAGTTGTCTAAAGCATTGTAGTTTTACTTTATTTCCCCAACGAATAAGCACCTTAGAGCTAGCTTACCCATCGTCCATTGAAGAAACGTGTAAATTCGTTAGATTTGTAATGTGTAGTCAATAACACCGATTACTCTGTAAAATTTTAGATTTTAGATTACAAATTTTTGATTGCATAAATTTTTTTCGAATCTTTAGATTACTGATTACTGATTACATTTTTTAAAAAAGAACCCATGAGATTTCAGATTACCGATTACACTAAAGTAATCAGATTTTTAATCGATTAAAGTAATCGTAATCACTATACATCCCTGTTTACACCTAGAATCTTCTTTTTAAATAATTCCATTAAGTAAAAAATAATGAATATATAACCTGAATCCTTCATCTCCATGACGTCGGCTTCAGCTTAAAACCTTATAGCATTGGCAAATTATTGATTGAATCATATTCTTTTTTGTAATTTCTAATGAAGTACTAGGCTGATTATGAAATAACTTTCGTATTGCTAACAAAACACTCGTCCTTTCATCAGAAGACTTGAAACATCTGAAACATCTATTAATGTTTTCGTCGGAACTTTTCCAAATTTAAAGTCTCTGGAGGTAAAATGATTTCTATATCATAGCACTCGCAGAATTTCAGATTAGGTAAAACTCAAGCTGACTATCATATTTTTCCTTCTCTAGGTGACTCAGACTCATCATGACGGTTATATTACTAGCCTTTGAGCATGAATGCAGTGCAGGCATGAATAAAATATTTTCTTGTCAGTTTCCAGCATTGGATAAAATCCGACTTGTAGAAGTCACACAACTACGAATTCTGCCAAAAAATCGTTTTATTTTAAGAACTAATTTATTTAAGTATCTAACTTTGTACATTAAAATAGGGCAACCTGCAAATTTTATGATGTAAAAATCGTGCAAAGGATCAAATTTGACGCTTGTGTTTTTGAATCCGGGCCACATTAAAAGAGCTTGAAATTCGACACGGCTTTCACTTGAATCCAGAGGATTTCATGATAAACAACACACAGGTTGCTTCACTTATGGAAGGATAAAAAGGCTTGCAATTGGAGAGACTAAACTTAGCAGTTTGGGATACCATCCCTGTGGTACACTGTGAATAAAAGAATATAGGAAAGTAGTTTGCGTGCTAAAAAGTAGTTTTTACTGCCTGTAGCCTTTTTAAATAAACAATGTTAAACAGGATCAATGATAATTGTCAAATTCTAATTTTTATTAACTGAATTGAAGATTTTTTTCCCGCATCAACGACTTTCTAACTTTTAATTTTATTATTTATTTATTCTGCGCAGAAAAGCCGTCAAAATTCAATTTTTCGTTGTATTATTATGCATTATTTTTAAATACATAAAACTGGATTACCTGAATTACCAACTACGTAATTTAGCAAAATTATTTAAACTTGTGTGGCTGCACAGAATAAGCAAAAAGTGGTTATTTATGTGATTTTAGAAAGTGCAGAATAATAAGCCACCATCAGCTCCGACCGACGTTCCCATATCCCATTCAAAACTCCTCACCTGAAAATATTTACAGCAGAAAAAATTGAAACAACTCTCCACCCCTGATTACTTGCTATTCCTTTTGAGCTCCTCCAGTTGGCGACGAGAGTAGGTATTCCATTTTCCATGTGACTTTTCCTCACGCATATTAAGCTTTACGCTTTGTAATTTTGGAAAAAGTTCCCAAATGTTGGACTTGTACAATCTTTCTGAGAAACCCAAGAATTGGATCACTTGCTGCTCTTTAACAGCAGCTCCAAGTTTACTACGCACCAGCCGTTTTATTTCACTGTCCGCCAACACAATTTCGACCCTTAATGTCTCGAGAGTCTCAGCCATAGGCAGACTAAAGTCTAGCGAGAAGAGAAAATTCCTCATAACCAGCTCCAACTTCTTCACCCTCGGAAGAAAAAGCCTAAAGCTCAAATATTCTCTGAGAAACGTCTTGTCTCCTGTAAGTATATTTGGGTAAGCTTGACACAGCACTAACCTCACATCTGTGAGAGTTTCTACCCATGCCGGGTTTCCTAGAGCTCTAAATACCACTGGCCAATTGAAGAAGCCGTGCCCCAAGTGCAACTCGAGTTTTTCAAGAGGCCAGTTCACATTCTTCGGCATTTTCAAGCCGTTCTGAGACAAATATCTTGCCTTGAATTGCTTCAGGTGGAGTGATGGTAGCGACCAAAGGGTCCAATGTTCCTTACTACCCGTGTCTCCGGTCACGTGCAAACTGGTGAGCTGAGGATTGCTGCGAAGTAGCTCGGTAAATAAGGGATTTGACGAGGGCATAGTCAAAAACTCCAAACTATTGATTGTCGGGAGGGGGAGCACTGCAATATTCAGCTCAACTCCAGCCCAAGCATTCTCCTCTGTGGAATTTCCGTAGCATAGCCGCATAGATAAATCGAGTCTTTTAAGTCTCGGCATCAGCTGAAGAAATTGTCGCAATTCAGAGTAGTTCACCCCATGATAATTACCCTGCGCTCTCGTCGTCGACGACAGTAAACATCCGGTGATCTCAAAATTCAAAATGTGTTGGCCGTGGACAGAGAAAAGTGATGATATCTCTCCAGTTCCAATGAATCCAGTGTATTCCAGGGTTATCCATCTCATTGGAAAGAGAGACCTTTGCTGTGCTACATTTCCACGTCTCAGAATGGTCCTAAAATGCTGCTGAAACTCGTGAAGTTGTGTATTATCACGAAAATGAGTTCGTGCCCACCCACAGTTAATTGATTCTGATGTAAGCTTTAGTTGTTGACTTTGGCAGTACCGCTCCACTCCCGAGCTCCAAACTGAACACACTTGCCGAAGACTCAAGAATCCAGAGAACCATTTATTATTCCTTTTCCTTCCACAGGCGACGCAAAGTTTAACACTGACCACTTCAGAGGACGTCCCCATTGTTCTCTGCTGCTTAAACATCCGCTTCATGCCGTGCAAAAGCATGTCTCCCATCACCATAAGCACCTTCGGGAACAAAAAGACAACTAGTCTGCTCCTAAGCATGTAGCGGAAGAAGGGAGAGGCATTGCACAAATTTTCCAGGTCTTCGGGGTTCTCCACTCGATCCAAAATCATAGCCCACACCTTATTAAACAGAAACAGTTATTATTTTAGCTATTTTGATCAAACTAGTGCCATCTTACATGGGAAAATCCCGTTTTGTTGATGATTTTAGCTTACCTCTTCCGGAAAAATATTCAGCAGATGAATAGTCTCCCGGTAAAAATGGGCGGCAATCAATGCCTCCTCCCTATTCTCCCTCCGAGCGGATTCTTCTTCAAGAGTGTCCATGACTGGTTCTGACGATGAAAGTACGCTTGCTCCAAAATCCTCTGGACGTCCTCCATCAATTATCCTCATAATGAATCTGTTGATCCATTCCCCTCCTCCATCGCAACTAGTAATTTTCTTTAACGGTTTTATTCCCTTGCGTTTGTGTCTCCTATTATTTGGAATACAATCCGGACGAAAATCTGCACTGTTTCCCTCATCATCTTCCCTCCCATTATAGGATTCTTGAAGTTTCTGGACTACATTATCTGACGGTGATGATGCTAGATCATCAGATGGAACCACACTAACACTTGGTGCAGGATTCGGTTCCAAATCAAGAAAATAATTTACGCCATTTCCCTCCACAATCGTTCTCCTCTTTAACTGCTCACTTCCCTCGCCCCCATTTCCATCAGCAGCATTCTCCTCGTCTCTCTTCCTCTTTGACCTTGATCTTGTCACGATGACCATCTTTCGTCAACAGGATTTCTGGTTCCAGCTGCAACAGAAACACAAAATAACCAACGCATTAACTACGGTAATAATAATCAACAATCAAATGTCATGTCAAAAATATCATCAACCAAAATTTAAAGGGGAATCCTGGCAATTACTAAATTATGTTATCTTCATAAAAATAAAATCACTCACTACTTATAATATATATTTTTGATTTCAGCGACAAGTGCAACCGAAATTAATCCACGGTGCTGATTCTGCTTCAGCACACCTCCAGTGGTGACACTTGAGACTTCACAACTTTTCTCCTTCCAGCGCTCCTTTTCGAACAATCAATAAGATAAACAAATATATATTTATTTTTGTCGGTTAAAATAGAATAAAATTGAACAAGCGGACTACAAAATGAGTTGACTTCTTTTCCCGTGAAGAGGACAACAACAATTGAAGGAGTACTGTGAGGCGTGAGGTGAAGACAGTGAAGAGTATTATTCCGTCGAGTAAAATTAAATGTTTTTGTCAACATTGAGCAGATGATGATGCTTGTGTGTGCTTCTGTGTTTTTCCCGCGTCGTCTCCCTCAAACAAGCAGAATTGCATGGAGCAACGAGGGACAAGAAAAATGAATTTATTTCTCACAAACGACTCTTCAGCAGAGGTACCCAGCTTCCCTGGTCTCCTCAACTGCGAGCGTCTACACTCAGAAACCTCTCTCTATCTTTAAGCCACAAGCAGATACATTTTTTGAAGAGAATAGCTTACTTCTTGAATGCATAACGAATTTGATTAGCCAAACCCTTTCAGGTTTTTCTTTGTGGCTCAGTTCCTGTCCGGAACACCATGTCAAAAGGCAGCCAAGGCTCCGATAGAGGAGTTAGAAGCACATGAGCTAATACCGGATAGAATTAATTGGCTCGGGGAAACTTCCACGCAGGACTCCAGTTCATTTAGCAAGCAATTCGATCACGTCGACCAAATTCACTTACGAAAGCTCTTGGAACTTTGTGTTAAAGCTGCTAATGCAAAATGTCCAACAGCAGTGTAAATTAACAAGATCCTTTTGTCAAGCTCAGGCTCACCCAAAGGTTCAGAGTCCTCATGGCCCAGAAGGCATGGCCAATACGTTGTTCATCCTTTCCCTCGGGACTTCACCACTTCAGTCAGCCAGGCACTCCGCTGCTGACTCAAGCTGCAATAACTGGAGTAAGCTGCTGAACATTTATTTTATCCATGATAAAAAAAACACTACAAAAAATTCGCATTTCTGTAGTTCCAGCATACCTTCGTGAGCTTTGGGGTTTTAAAATATGGACAATTGCTACATCAAGGAATGTAAAAATGTAATTTTTTTTTGTACTTTACTATTGAAGCATAAAAAATAAGAATATGATTTTGTAACTGTGGGTTGTTTATTTATTTATGAACAACGACTGCATTACTACAAAGTTACAAATGTACGAGGGCAATAGCTGAACACAACTACATACATGACATTATTCCTCGTCTTCACGTTTTTTATGGAAAATGGCACATGCCTCTGTTTTTTAATTAAATTACTAGTGTAAACACATTCATTAGTTTTTTAGCTAGCACAGCACTATTAGAGAAGCCATGGCCAAGTATCCACTTCTGACAATCCCTGTCCTACCAAACTAGCTAGCTTCACTCATACATTTTGTCCAGGTCTGCCTGAATCGGTCCGATCTGCGATTGGGTTTGATCATCCACCTCATCCCCTCCACTTCCGTCGTCAACCATCTTTTCTTTTAACTTTTGCTGCCTTTCATCCTGGAGCGCCACCTTTTCACGCAGCTTCTCCAGATCAGATTTTAGTTCGGTCTGAACTTTCTTCAGATTATTCACCAGGTTTTGATGCGCTTCTTCAGCCTGTTCCACATGAGCTCGTAGCTCCGCACTTGTCACATTGCAAAGATTTGACAGAGGAACCGGTGGGAACGTGGTAGCCCCTGTTGTCATGTTTGATTTGATAAGTTTGCTGGTTTGTAGTACGCTGTAAATCCATCGGCAATGATCCCCTTTCGACGCTCCAGATTTTCTTTGAATGGGTCAGAGAGGCTTTGAAGCGCAGTCAAATTTTCCAGGAGTTGTTCCATCTGGAGGGCTTTGGAATGATTTCCCGGGAGAAGATCTCGTGTTTTACCTGCCAGCATAGTGATCAGCTCCCTTTCCTCTCCGGGAAAGACTCCTTGGAAAATGGCAGCTCCTAGCGGGTCTCCTCCTTTCTCGGAGAGAAGTACCAATTTCTCCTGAAAATTCCGTGGCCAAAACTCTCCATTCGGTATTTTCCAGTTCCCGTCAATTTTTGGATCAAAATAATTTAGATTCGGTCGTATGGCGAGAAAAAGTGGCTTGGGAAACGAGCAGGTGCTCTCAATTGCCCTCTCAAACTCTTCAAATCTTGCCGCTGAGTTTACCGGTAGCGATGTCGACGCATACCACATATTGTGGAGCAAAAAGACGAGATTTGAGAAATTTTCGTCGAGAATACGCCCCCGAAGGGCATTGACCACTGCCAGCTTTCTCTGGAACTTGGACCCGTTCTCGGCTATGGTGCCGTCTTTCATCTCGTCATGGTAAATAACAACTGCATTTGGAATTGCTTCGTTGAGCTCTTCATGAGCTGAAAGGTAGTCCTCCAAAGTGGCCACCCATCTGGCATCTTCGTTGTCATCCTCAGAAATGGGTGCAGTGATGAGTCGATATTGAGCGTTTTTAACTCCCAACTCGTCCAGACTCACGGAGACATGGCACTCCCTAAAAGAAGAAAATATTTCGCAATTTAATTTTAATTTTGATAAAGTATAATCGCGCAATCACTTTCGGAAATTTGTACTTTGTAAATTACCCAATTTGATTAGATTTGGCAGCGTTACATTTTGGGTTGGCAACGTACCACTAGAAAGTAAACAAAGCGGATTTCAAAACACAAATCTAATTAGCGTTAGTTAGCTGGAGTGGTGGAAGATGGCGTCGGAAAATGTAAAAGAAGTGCTTACTGGATTCCCTGCTCCAATCAAGAGAATGTACGCATTTTTTGAGGACCTTCTGTGGGCCGCTGATTTAAGGGCCGCCTTCAGTCCCGGATGGGTCAATATTAAGGAGTCGTTTGAAGTGAGTTGCGATATGAGTTCAGTCTCTGTGGCTGGTAGATTTATCAGTGGAGGATCTGCGAATAAAAAAGTTTTTCAGTGACAATCTATGCGAGGTCATATGACTTGGCCTAAAAGTGGAATGCACCTTACATGAAACGGGTCTTGGAGGACGCACAAATGCATTCTCATCGCATTCAAACTTATACCAGCCGAAGTGAAAATAATCCTTAAATTCCTTTGAAAAAAGAAAGCACAGGAGCACAGAATATCAATGAATTATTTATTAAATAAAAAGGCAAGGAATTAAAACCCAACTTGATATGCACCTCAAACACTCGAGTTGTGATCAATGTGCGGGAGCCACTCCACCAGTTTCCCCCCGAGACAATGGTTAGGTTGCAATCGTTGCGAATAACAGTCGCCCTCACAGATAATATGTAATAGCGGGGAAAGTCAATAAATCGCCTGCTCGAGTATTGCAAGACAATATATTTTTCTTCGTCAGAACTGCTCCGTTTTTTAAGGTATGCCCTGCCAGCTGCTCTAGAATTCTTCTGTATTATCACGTCCTTAAATTTGAAATCCTGCAAAAGTCAAACCAGATTTGACAACAAACTTGAACAAAAAGCAATGCATACATAATTTGTTCTTAGTGCCCCTTACTTTTGCACATGTGAGGTACACCGAGGCGACAGGCCACCATAGCAGAAGTCTCTCTTGATGAACCTCCTGGGAGGACCCCTACGAGCGACAGTACCCATGGAAATATGTGTCGTCGCATATGGTCATGGTGCAATTCTGCTGCACTCGAACGGATTCCGTGTTAGTCCACCCCGCAGATGAGGTCCGGTAGTCCTTTTTCGTGTTTCCCGAGCGGTCCCCGTCTTTTAGAATGAAAGCGTCTCCCTCGAAATTGTTTTCAGAGAAGAGGCTGCCGCAGGTTGCTCCTTCTCCAAATGCTTCGCATTCCGCCTCCCTCATGATAATAATAAACACGACGAGAAAGGCGCACAAATGGGTACAAGTACTGAAACCGTGTGTCTCAGAATACCCCATCTTAATTAACACCGCTCCTCAAAACTCCAAATTCTCGATTTGGACAAAATAAAAATTGAGAATTAAAAAAAATAAACTGCTTCGTTGTGTAAAACTGTGCAAATGATGTCTGGGCTCACTAAACCCACTTTCCACTGAGACGCTATTCTGAGTCTTGGGATCATTTCGTGGCGTTTTAATTAGCATTTGTACGAGCTAAACGATAAATTCACATAATGTGTTTTTGATTCATGAATCATTACATGCATGCCAGCTGTTGCTTTTATTGCTCTCGACTGACGATATCAATCATGATACGAAGCTTTACCTCTGCCATTTCAAAATTTATCCGTTGGTATTAATCTGTAAATTACAAGTATTCAGTCTACAGCAGACTTTTACTGGTCAAAACAAGTTGAGCCTTATGTTCAGCTCCTAGAGAGTGGAGAGCCAAAACAACATGTGCCTGTTTCCATGTATGCGATGTTAAATGAATTAAAAATAAATTATCTGAAATGATCACTTTAAATGCCAGACATATCATTAAAATTATTTCTCAGAAAATAAACGAGTAGAAGTGGTAAAAGGATTAATAATTTTGTTAATATCAATAGCCTATTGAACTGATCATTATCATTTGATTGAAATCAATCTAAGATGAAAAACAGGATGTCAGCTTAATTTTTTTAGTGCGTATGATGCCAGATGCGGAATGTAAATAAATAAAAAATAGAGCGAAAGAAAGCAGATCTACTATTTATTATTTTTGGTGAAAACATACCTACGCGTTCTTTCTAATCTTTTTGCAATTGCAAAAGTTAAAAAATGCATGCATGAACTTTGTCATAAGATGATTAAATGATCAGTGGCCAATCATGTACGTACATATCTTAACCAGGGATAATAAATGATAAATTGACTGAGGAGATACTGTAGCGTAATTGCTTTGGAGTGGAGTCAGCAGAAGGCCACCAAACGATTGCATGAACAAAACAAAATAAATTTAATAAATGTTTTTTGTTTCTGGTTATGCATGGGTTGAGTGACAGCAGGCATGCAACTTTTAAGCTCGTTAAGCTTCATTAAACCACTTTATTTCCTTGTCATATCTATGCACGCTCTAGAGTAGAGTGCAAGGCATTTGTTACTGCAAAAAACATTCTTAGCTTTTTTTGAATGTATCTCTTTTTTGTGTCCAGGTTTAAAAAATAATCGAAAGTTTTAATTTTCATTTTTCATAAAATCTACTGCCAATTATTTCTATCGAAAATGTGTAATTTTCTCAGCGTGAGCTAGAAATGGGGAGCACGGGCCGAAAAATAGGTCACAATTTCACTCCAAGAAAGCTGTAAAGATATTTTATTATCTTTATATATTTAATATTACGCCGGTTCATTAGAGATTACGGAGTATCTGGAGGACTGGGATGCTTCTGGAAACACAAAAAAGGACTACCGGACCTCCATTGAGGGCTGGGGCAAAACGAAATCCTTTCGAGTGCAGGATAACTGCACCATGACCACATGCGACAAAACCTATTTCCATGGAAACTGTCGCTCGCTGGGGTTAGGTCAAGCTGTTCCACAGAGTCTTATGCAGTCCTCAGCTATCGTTTTGTCGGTTAATTGCACCTGTGTAAAAGTAAGAAATAGTTCAGAGTACTCTAGGAACTTAAATACAAATTTCATTCATTTTATTTTTTCTCTATTCTAATTTTGTCACAGGAATGCGACTTTGAGGAAATAATATTGCCAAAGAATGAAAACAATATGGGCAGAGCCTACATTGAAACACCGTGTGATTACGGGAAAGCTAACTATCTTAGTTTGATATGCTGGAAATACCAGCCGTGGTTCAACTTTTCCTCCGAGTACAGGGACTCTGTGAAGACGATTGCCCTTCGTAGTGGGTGCAACCTCACCATTTACTCCGAAGAGAGCAGGAATGGCTCCACCAGAGTGATCACAACTCCAATAGTTCAGGTACAGCCACATTTCACCTGTAATGCCCTTCATCCTGATTAGTTTTTACAGAAAATAGTTGAATTAAAAATATTACAAACATTACAGCAGACACTTTCTCCTTACCATTACTTTCTTTGCCAGAGAGTTGCCATGTGACAAGCGAGGAACCGCGAGCTCGCATGGAACAATCGGAGGATGCGCACCAAAAGCTGGTGCAGGATCTGAAGGCGGTAGAGACTGAGCTGAAGCTTGAAATTAAAGTTCTCCGCGAAAAATCCGTCCCCGGAAGTGAAAGACAGCAAACACTGGAAGCGCAAGTGGCTGAGGGTAACTTAGCTCGAGAGGCTTGCGCGGAACGCACGCAGGAGCGAATCCCAGAGATCCAGTAGGGCCCAGGAATATGCTCGAGTTATCTGCAATACCTGGAACATAGATTGCCAAATATGGAGCTAAGGTGCCTATGACTTTATTTGTGCGCGGTGTCAGATTTAGACTTTAGATTTAGACAAATAAAAATAATTTAGCTTGTGTGTTAATCTTTTTTATAAATATGCAGAGTTCAAGATTTAGTATGGAAAACATCAGGCATAAAATGCTACAGAAAGCAAGGCTATGAGTTCTGTTGGTTTCTGACTTTGTTTTATGATAGTCACTCAACGAGCAAACGGGTATCCTTTTAATCCATAGTTGTAAATTCACAGTTAATAAATAAATAAATTATCAATATTGCTTATTCTGATACACTGAAGACGTCAATATATCATAATCAATCATCAATCATTTTGCACCCAACCCAGCGACTCTGGCTAGCTAAAAAGAGAAAAGCCGACCACAAATCTTTGTCATGTGTCTGACGATTAAACCCTACCTTTTCGCGATTAAAGAACTAACAAAGACTTGTAAATACATTTGCTCAATGCTGCTGCCGTAGCCGAGGTATGCGATGTCGTTTTTTTATGTACTGCCCAGTTGACGTAGTGTCCACTTTGTTCTTCGCGACGGTCTAGCAGATTTGTAAGCTTGATTGACATGTTCTGAGCTTCAGACAACACGAGAGAGGACATTGTAAGTTTCGTGCAAACCCAATAGTATGGAGATTTAAACAGAAGTTTGGTGCAATCATGAGTGTCGTTGACATGTTTGCGATGCACACTTTCATTTTCAATAACGACAAGAGCATCTATGTCTCTCTTGTTTCCCAGTCGAAACAAGCTTCTATGCAGTGATCTTAAGTCAAGCAAATGATTGAGAAGCAGGGCTTTGAAAGTTGGTCTGTCATTTTGTTTGTTCGAACACAGTAGCCGTTACAACTATCCGCATACTCAACTTGCGGTGCTTTGTGGTTTTGAGTTTGGGTGAGGTAGAGAAGGATTTTGAGCGCTGGCAGGTTACTTATTTTCACAGAGAAAAGATTACTCTCAAAACGGGGAATCATGTGGTTCAAGAAATTAACTGTAAAAACTAAAAGAGTCGATGGATGCATTCCAAATAAGCTAACTGGATCAATATATGTCATCTTCTTTATTTCCACCACAAATAGATGGAAGGGCTGTGAGTATTTGAATGGGTACTGGTAGTCGATCTTTTCTGTGTAGTTTGGGAGACTCATATATAGTCTTTTCCAAAGGAAAATGACAGTCACGAAGGTCGAAAAAAAAGAAGAGCTCATACTGTCCGGGCTCACCGGCGACTGACACTAGCAAAGAATGCAAAGCGCTTATGAATGTCTCGACTTGGCAGGGGCCCTGGTAAAACGTCATCTCTTCTCTACTAATCCACATCAAAAGCAGAAAAGTCAGAACTGAACTGGGTAATTCTTTATTCATAAACAGCTTCCAAAAAATTTATTCTCATTTTTATTAAAACGACTTTTGTATAAACCAACCCTCAACTCGTAACCTGCAGTACGGAAACTTTATTACAAGTAACACTGTCGAAAATCGTTATCATAAATTTTAAGATTTCTAAAAAAAATAGATAATCCTATTTTTAAAATGAAGTGTTCTAGGACGAAAAAATAAATTCTTATAGACTGTTGGAAAAGGGACAGGTCAGGTTTTACAATGTAAGATATAAAGTTTTCGCATGCAATGCAATTTGATATGCTCTCTTAATTTAGAAAGAGATATCTCGAACACGTGTAAAGGTAATGAAATCGTTACTGGTAGCACTTTAGCATTAGCGTACGAAAATTCCTACTTTCATCTTATTTACTAATTGTATTGTCAATGTGGTACTTTATGAAATTACTATTCCATTTCTGCTCTTGAGTATTAAATATTTCAATCTTCTGTATCGTAAATATTGGGAACTATGATTTTTTACGATATTAATATAATTTATATATGTTTTACATATTGAACTTTTGTTGCAATATATTTGATGTCTTGGTCCTGGACTGTAGAAACAATACAGGTACTGCGGAAAGTTAGCATCCGAACTATTCCGAACAAACAATATAAATATTGTTTGGTTAAAAAACGCAGTAAATCATAATATTTGGCACAGTAGGCTTATTGACATGAACAAAGTTTCACTTAATACTTGAAACCGAGAAGTAAAATTCGAAAAAAAACGAAATTCGAAAATCCTAATGTAAATATTTATCATTATTTTTAATTCCGTTTTGTTTTATTTTTTGTGGTTTCTGGCAGTTAAAAGTAAAAAAGTTACGAAGCTTGCCCTTCTAGACAGATTCGCGACCTCAGGTCATATCATCTTTATCGGTTTCTGGCAGTTCAAGACGCAGCTGTAGACTTGTAGGTAGGTTCGAACGGAGACTCCAAGGATACACTTCACAACACGAGAAGACAAATTGCAATAAACTCCGGAATAACGTGCTGCGTGTTGCTTAATTAAAAATGAAATGTTTTTAAACGTAAACATGTTTTCAATTTTTAAATGTAGGTTAAAAAACAAACTGGAGAAGATACGACTTTAAAACTCAAAGTGAAAAAA
The DNA here is from genome assembly GCA_034695405.1 of Entomobrya muscorum. NCBI lineage: Eukaryota > Metazoa > Arthropoda > Collembola > Entomobryomorpha > Entomobryidae > Entomobrya > Entomobrya muscorum. The sequence continues at coordinate 47,869 of JAQIWO010000002.1, forward strand.
TAGTACTGCCTTTAAAGCTTCTGATTAAAAACAACCTATGTAATAAGCACAATATACAAAGTAGAGATGTGAAAAGTTGAAGTTTGCAAGCCCCATTAGCTAAAGCCGGCTTGCTTGAAAAATGTATATAAAATCTTGCTTTTGGCTTACAAGACATGCCGTCACCCCCAAGTTTTGAGCATACATAATAGTTATTTAATTTTAATGAGAATACATAAGCTCCAAACAAAAGACTTTGGATTATAAGTTGGACTTAAAAGCATCAAGAAGTACTCAAAAATTACTAACGTTCGAGTTCGAAAATTTTCTTGTTGTTTGCAATATTTGCATGAAGTACTCCCAACTGCTTCACATTTTCCCGCACTGGCTGCCGTTCTATCGAAGTGGAAATTATTAAAATAAAATGCATTATTTCGGTGTGATTAATAACTGCATGCAATTTCGCTTGAGCATACATGAAGATCTGCATTTGCAGTTTTTTAAAAAGTACACGTAGGTTTGCTATACGTGTTTGCAAACTTTTAGAAAACTTGCATATTTTATTTTAAACATCGCTTGCCTCCACATATTTTCAAATTACAGGCCGGCTTATAATAGATTTGAAGCATCTCCAAACAAACCTGCGAGCCTTGTCTGCACATCTCTAGTGTAGAAATTATTAGGAAGTAGGATCGGACGCTGCCTTATTTACGACTACTTGATAATACGAGAAGCGCCGGCGTAATAAAATAAAAATAAAGTATTTTTTCGTGTAAACATGTTTTCCACTTTAGAATGTATGTTAAAAAGAAATTGAGTAATTGATATCTGTATAATATGGAATGCTTGGCAAGTGAGTCAGTCGAAACTATTACTAGTACTTGTAGTTTCGAAGAAAAAGGTAGCGTTAGTTCTAGGCTTAGAACATCGGAACTTGCTGTTTTAAACTATTAAATATTTTTACGATTAATTAGCAGGCTTAGCTTCGGTTAACTTTAAACAGAATATGTAAAATTCAAATACCAAGAAACATTTGTGAGCAAACTTTATTTTAATAAATAAGTCGTGCTAAATAAGTCAACCAAAATATAATATTTATTTTGCATAGCTTATTGATTTTTGGGAGCATAAATCCGTCGAATTCTTAACCCGTTTTCGGGAAAAGCTTCGTAAGTGTTAAAAACGGAAATGTAGGAAGCAATATTTGAATAGTGAACTGGGTGATTAGTTTCACAAATGAGCACTTCATTTTTAATTAGTTTCTGGGGCCAATGTGGTTTTGATTAATTTTCTGTTAATAAACATAAAAGCTTAAACCTGTGTCTATGAGCACTAAATTTTACAGACTTGCAATAAATTTAATCCCATTTTCAACCCAAATGAGCTGTTTTTCTTTTGAAAATTGAAGAAAACTAGACGTATATTTCCAAAATTTCCAAAAAAACGATTACTATGGCAAACTGGTAGTAATGCAACATGTGTTTAGTAAGCGGAACATATATCGGCTACCTACATAACACACTAGAGCTATACAGATAGTGTATAGTGTGGGTATATGTATATATTTTCAATTGTAAATCCAGTTCAATGTTAATGAGATTTTTTTAAAAATAAAAGCTGGTAATTCCAAAAAACGTCCTGCCATGCGTCATGCCCAATTATTGATCAAATCGGTGGTTTTTATAATACAAAATTAGAATAAAATTTAAATTTAAATTGTTATAAAGAAAAAATTCCTAGTTTACAAAACATTTCTTTCCCCCTGCTATATTTACAATAAAATACTATAGACTAGAGTACTAGAGTTTTTAATGACATATGTTATAACCCCAACCAAGTTGTGCTATTTTGGACTTATGGACGGTTGTTGATGTGGTTGTTTTTATGGAAAATTTAGATTTTTATTGTAAATAATTTTTACCAAAACTTACGAAAAGTAGAAACTAAATTTACATAAGATATAAAGTATCTGCTAATTTTAGTTAGATTGAATCTTATCTCTTAAAAGTAAAATCTTTTGTTTCCATCTGCTTAAGTTACACTCTATATATTTTATAACGAGTTAACTGTGGAACCTACGAAGGCCAGAGGGTAAATTTTACATCGTTGGAATAGCAGAAAACTGTACTGTATCACAAGTCTTAATTAGAGTTTTATTAGCCTTCAAATAACATATTTTAGGGACATTTTCCTTCAAAACCCGAATCACAAGTTCATCGATGGAAACCTACAAAAACTCCAGACATTTTGCTGTTTTTACCAGCCGAGTGGTTGCAACAAACATGGCAGTTTGTATGATAATGTTAATTCCCTTCGCTTCCGCTGTCGAAGACTCCTTAGGAAACGACTATCCACCCCATTTATTTCCTGTCATGATAAAACCCTGGCCAAACTTTAGTTTGCCCCTGAACAATCCCCCTGCGATCGCGGAGCTAATGCCAGGCATGAATTCTCGGACAACCAGCAGATCATCTTCCACAGTTGATCTCACCAAAGTCCTGGGTCTAATTCCAAATCAGAAAGTGTGTCACGTTCTCATCGACAACTATGAAGGAGCCAACATTACACCGTTGGACTATCCCGTGGTTCTTCGTCGGTCCGTCCCTGTTTTGTTTCCATACCGGGAAGATGAATCAGAAAAGAAACTGCCAAACGGGGAGTATCCTCTGTTATATGACATATTCTGGCTCCCAGATTACTTTACCTATTCTTCCAATATGACCTTGGTTACTGAAAGTGCTCCAATTCCAAGCTTTCCTGAGTCTGATATCTACATGCTGTGTCCCATTCAAACGTACAAATTGAAATATGGCAGAAAAAGAATTGGGTGGGATGACCGTAGCATCTCATACCCGAACGATTTATGTGTTCGACTGGACGCACTTCGAATGTCTTCATTAAGCAAACCTTGGAATTGTGAGATTCAAGTGTCACTATTCATGGACATTAAATACATAAATTTGAAGCTGGTACCACTTTCCACATTCCAGCATCGAGTACCCTGGGTTGACCATCATGAAGCCGTCTTCCCATCATCAGTTGG
>JAQIWO010000003.1:0-47016 GCA_034695405.1 Entomobrya muscorum
GTTATTGCTTCTTCTTGCCCTACACTTTTCACAACACATATTGTTATTAGGCTGATGCAAGTGCATTTTATAAATGAAAGGCTGGACCGCTGAAAAACCACATACAAAGGAAATTAAACTATGTAAATACAATTTCGGAGGCAGCTTTTTACTATTTTGTTTCTTTTTTTTTATTTCGAGGAACAAGACATTTATATTTAAATAATATAATTTTCGATAAAAAACCAAGTCTTGGTGTCAGGATTCCTCCTTAGTTTTGACTAAGTTTCCTCCTTTGTCAACATCCACGTTGGGGAAAAGAAATTTAAGTTTCGATTCTGCGACGAGATATTTCTCACGAAGCCACAATATACCATTCACTGAAGAGTGCACACAGGAGAAAAACGTTTCGGATGCACGATCTCTCACAAATCGCTTAGTCAATCGGCAAGCCTAAAGGCGCAACTACCTCTTCATAGCGAGGAAAAACTGCAGGAATGTTACATTTGCAATGCCATTTTTGGAACGCTTGTTAACGTGAAAAAACATCAGCCAGCGTCAACACACGCATTAAAAAAGGTTTCAACTGTGCATTTTACTTAAATGCATTTTCATTCATCAGTCTAAAACTACGACTCACAATAGCAAACAACGTTAGTAGTAAAGAATAATGGTTTAGCCCCCCTTTGAAAGCGTTTTGGGGGTGTGTGTTAATTAAAGGCAACTTTTGTGAACGCTCCATAAGCATTTAACTGACGTCAAAAGTGGTGGTGGTAACGTTGACATGATGGTCAGCTTACGACCACCAACGTTACTAATTGCATCATGCCAACATAATATGCTGCTATCTCAGCACATCACATCTCACATTATGTACACATCTCCACATCAATTCATGTTGCAACGTTTTCATTTCATGAAAGCTCATCATCGAGAAGGCTGGTTTACTTTCCACTCTCTCATTCATTCGTTTTTTCTATAATAAAAATGGATACAAACCAAACTACATGCATGTTTCCCATGTCAAATCATATAAGTGCAAAAGCCAAAATTGTACTTAAAACGTCTCAGTTGGATAGCTTGTGCTATCATTGCCTTTGGAATTTCTACAATTGTATTTGTAACATTCTGTGCTATGATTCTTGTGTAATAAAACAAGATTTTTTTATGCGACTCTTGTCTGTTTACTTGCATCTCTTGGACTACTACGAAAAGTGTTCCCCCAACCACATTGGGTATTTCTGTGTAAGTGAGCAGATTCAGTTTTTGAAAGAAGTGCACAAACTAAACAAGGAAATAAAGCATGTAAACTGGGGTTTTGGCAGTAAAGTGGCTAGTTTGTACGACTCACAAAGCACCTTATGGTTATACTGTACTGGCCGACGCTCAAAATACGACAAGCATCGGGTTCCGTTCAATTAAGGTAAGAAATTTCGAGTAAAATGCATACAATAAAAAAGGTTTTAATTGCGAAGTGTATTACTTCTATATGCCAATATTTATTTGCAGTTAATTTTAAATTTTGATTTTACACACCAATTTTGATTAAAATATTTACATTTTTTTTTTAAATTTTGTATTCACTGAAACTTTATATTTACAACTTTTTATGGTTTTTACTTTTCAACTTTTTAGGGTTTTCACTTTTCTAAGTTTTTAAGATTTTCAGTTTTAAACTTTTTACGATTTTAAATTTTCTAAATTTTTAAGATTTTATATTTTGAGATTTTTAAGATTTTAATGTTTTCAACTTTTTACCTTTTTCGTGATTATTTTTTTTAAATTTTGTTCCTCAAAAAAGTTTAACTTTCACTTAAATTATTAAATTGTTGGAATCCTTTCGAGATAATTGACCCAGGGAAAAGTCAGCGACGCTGACTGGCGTGTTGTCGGTGTTGTTCCTGCTCGTCCCACATGTCCTTCATAATAGTACCTTTCAAAGTAAAATTTAAATAATTTATAAAACTTATAAAGCTGAAAAATACGGAGCATATTCAGCATACAAAAAAGTTATATACCTAGAATGGCTATCAAGCCCAAGTAACAACCCAGATTGAGATTAATGGTTGGTCCACTCCACGGTGTTTTCTCTCCACTGCTGGTTCGAACTTCAAATGTACGAATTTGCTGAAACATTCGAACGTTAATTCGGGTGTCGTTGTCATAAAGAAACGGCCTGATGCGAATATCCCGTCCAGGATTTGAGAAAACAGATTCGTGATCCCAAAAGTGGGGTGACCTATAATCCTGGTTGGCATTCCCAAATAGTTTTTGAGGCGTGCTGTTTTGGATCCTTCTGTAAAGGGGAATCAGTCCTTTACTAAGGAATCCCTCCAGTTCGGCTGAGGGAAATTTGATGATGGAGCTCTTTGCACTGGCATTTTCTTTTTTGATAAAAATCTTGTCGACGTTGTCGCCACAGTCCATTGCCCTCCTCACGCTCAAAACATTTCCAAGGTGGAAGGCGCTCCAGTGAAGAAAAAACGACGGCGATCTCTCTTGGTTCTAATAAGAAAGCAAAACAATGGTTTTGAAATTATTAATCATGTGCCAAAAATTTTTGGAAATTAAAAAAGTTTGAACATACATGGTTTAAACATACCTCGAGGAAATCGGAATCGCTGAATCCCTTCAAACTGTCGAAAAATTCCAACATTTCTGGCTGGGAAAGTGACGGCTGTGGGTCTTCAGGGATTAGAGGGGACGGGGACCTGCGCTGTCGAGGGGAGCTTTGTTGGCTTTGTAGTTCCCTCAGATACGGTGAACCACGTTGTGTTGGAGACTCCCTCTGATTTCTGGTGAGGTACATTGTGAGCTGGGGAGGGATATTCTGGTAATTTTCCGGGTCTGGCGAGTGTGGTGAATCTCTGACTTCACTCCTGCTGGCTTTTGCAAAAGAACTGGAGGAAGGCTCGATCTCCATTTCTTGCAGTACACCTGTTGAGTAAATACTATATTGAGTTTCCCTGAGGTGCACATAATTAACAAATTAATAAAATTAGTTTTACGCTTTCGGATGTTACGACTACTGCTGGATTGCATGATGGTAGTATGTGGACTCGGAACTGAAGGATGTAACTAATAAAATAAAAGTTTGTGATCAGAAAGTTTCATAATCCTTGAAATATAAATCAGGATAAAAAGTTGTTTTATAAAATCAAAACTTACGATGAAAATTTACCAACTTGGAATGGTCTGGTAAATGTGTTGACGAGCAGGAACGCACCACAACAGGCAAATATTTTGATCCTGTAGTAAACCTTTTATACGTTTATTTTTATTTTTCAGCTTGTAAACAATTGCAACTTGCAATGGACTCCACAAGCCCACGGTTTTATTGGCGGTCAGCACGTGCAAAATTTCCAATGCAATCAAGGTATTACCTGGATTTCTTGGATATGCAAAAGCGTATGGTAGTCTGTCGTCCCACCCTTCATGAAAGGGCGTCTTATCTTTACCTGACCCCTAGCCAAAAAGAGTGTCTGGTAAAGATGAAAATTCTGGTTCAAAATTCCAAAGTGAAAAGAGAGCTTTGCGTATTGGAGGCTGGCGCTGGATATGGTAAAGAAAAATAATCTTAATCTGTTTATTTTCACGCGAGTAATCTCTATATTCTTACAGGCAAAAGCTTCATGGCGTCCGTTTTCTGTAACGAGGTTCATAATGCTGGCCTAGAATATGCAGTTGCGTCAATGACTGGCAGATCATCTTATCTGCTCAACTGTGCAACAATATATCATTTACTTGGCCTTTATGACATAAACAGAAAAATGCAAAATATGATAAAGCTTCCAATCTTGAAGCGTGTCAGCAATCAGCTTAAAAATTGTACATGGTTGGTCCTTGATGAATCAAGCCTTGTTGGAGCAAATATGTTTAACTTGATCTCACAGAGATTAATGTTAATTAAAAAATCTTCAGAGCCATTTGGGGGGGTCAGTTTACTCATTCTTGGTGACTGGAGCCAAATCCAGTGTGTCGGAGATATACCACTTACGAGACACCCAATGTCATGCACAGATTGCTTTGCACGAGAAGGGCTCATGTTATTTCACGCCGCGACATCAAAGCTCGAATTACGTGAGCCAGTACGACAGCTTAATGATAACCGATATGCTCAACTCTTGAAAAACGTCAGAGATAAAAAAATGAATAATGATGACATTTTACTTTTAAGTTCAAGACTTGAAAAAAATTTAAACGATGATGAAAGATGTTCATTTCAATCCTCCTTGCATGTTTTTGCAACAAACCAGCAAATCTTATCATTTAACAAACATATTATTCTAAATCTTAACACGCCAGTTAAACTGATTAAACCAATAATGAACCCACTATGTGTACTTTGCATTCAAAAATTTAAGCCATTTTATGCTGGTCCCAACATTAAAGTGCAGTGCACAAGAAACTTGGCATACATGCTTGGTGTTGCAAATGGCTCACCAGGAACAATTACTGACGTTGTTTTTGAAGAAACTGGTGATTTACCTTCATTCATCGTAGTAAATTGTCCAGAGTTTAAAGGTCTTGCGCTTCAGGGTTCAAATAAAAATATCCCAATTCCAGTTGTACATGACAAGGTTTGGTGCCCTCACATTAGAAACTACGTTAAAGTATCATCTATCCCATTAGCCAATAATTACTCAACCTCGTTTCATAAATGTCAAGGGGAAACAAAGGATAAGATTGTAATTTGTCTTGACGGATTAAACAAAAATGATGCACGTAGTTATGTTGGTCTCGGAAGGGTTAGGTCATTAAATGACTTGTTAATTAAAAGTTCACGCCCACTTGAATCTTATTTCACCGTGATAGCTTGATGTTTCATTTTTTTCTTTGTTTGCATTCCCAAAAATACTTTCAAGCTAGCAACTTCAAAATGTTTGTACTAAAGTCTTTGTTTCTTTTGTTCATTTACGCGGTTCATAAACCTGCTTCCCCTGAGCAAATAATGGAGCATTATGGAACCATTAACCATTCATTTCGACGAAATTTCTGCTGTGGGGCTAAACTAGTTAGGCGTCGCGCGCCAAAACCAGAAGATTATGGTGCATTATATCCCATTCCAAACATTGATCATAATGAAGACAATGAAATGTACTGTGTCTTGTGTACACATCAGCCTTGTGTTAATCAAAATTTTGAGTTTGAATACGTTATGGGAGGGTTAGTCTTATCGGGTTCCATAACACGTGAGGCACTTAACAGTTTACGACCACGCTCGTTTTTAGAGTGTAATGCAGATAATGAAGTGTCCAGCCCATATTATTCAAACAATCCAACAATCAATTGGTGCAGGTCAGTTAACGCAACATATTATGCCGAGTTTGATCAACAATACATCTTATGATTTATGTTTGGAAATTACAGCGGGTTTCAAATTCCTGATGTAGACTACTGTCTCTTAACTGGAGATTTAGAAAAATCTTGGTGTGGAACCAGCTCTCTGGGAATTCCAAAAACCCGTCCTTGTAATCATAAAAATAGTTCCTGTTCACGCATTCCTTTAAGTCTCTGGACTGCAATAATGGGTATAAAAAGAGGCGCATTACCTGCATCCATTCTAGACGTATTTCGTTTTGGGTTCGCTCAAACATTTTCAATTGGAAAAATAAATAATGTTTTGGAGCAAACAATTTTCAAAAATACAAAATTCTGGCCCAAGTCTAACATTTTTAATTTTTGGACTCCTTTAAACACTTTCGTATTCGACGACGTCACTCTCGAAAGAGAGTTTGACGCTTACATTCCGGATGGTATGTATTTTTTTGATGCTAGCAAAAATAGCCGAGTTTACGATTATGATGGAATCTCCTTGCCAAAGGAGATTCCTGATTCAAACAAGGACGACTATTTGCAGGTGTATTATCGCGAAATATTATTGACTTTTAAGCCTTTTGGCACGTCAGAAAAAAGACGAGAAAACTTTTTACGGCCAGAAGTTCGTCTGTGCAGAAAGAATGCATTTACTTTCGTCATTGGAAGGTTTTTATAATAAAAATAAAATAAAAATTTTCATCTTTCCTATCTTCTTTAATATTTTTCTCCCTCGTTTGGGCCCGCCTCGGTAATAATGAGCATGCATTACCTGGTGGCGGGTAGAATTGAGCATGTGCAAGGGCGTGTGGTTCCTTTGTACTGCTGTATATTCTATTCGACGCCAAGGTATTATCAAACTCATTCATTATCATTATCTGAAAAGGACAGGACAGCAACAAGCAGGCATTGTATGCATCTACGATGCATATTCAACTCTCGCCTATGTTGAAGACACCACATGCAACAACTGGCAACACAAGATAAGTTTCCTATCTGATATTATGCTTAAGTCATTTGAGTTCACTGACTCGCTTGCTTTCCTTGTTGGACTTGCAGCAAACAATTGAATGCTCACTCTAATGTACAGGTTACTTATAAAAAGAAAATGGGCAAAATGATTTTGCTTGAATTTGAGTTGGAACTTGCTTTCGTAATCATGTCTGCAATTAAGAAAAAATACCTTTGTTTAAAACACTGTTGGGAATATTGTGGAAATTGTACAGAGTTAATATGCATAAATTGCCAGCCATCAACATTTTTTATTGCATGTGTGCTCTGTCCAACTTGCGACAGCAAGTATTTGAGTGTGTCTGTAAAGTGCAGTAGCAACAAGTTTTTAGAAAAAAGTCACCATGAAGGTTCCCAACGGCCACGACGAAAATCTTAAATGTAAGTTTTGCGGAAGAGGTATATGTAAAAAGTGCGAAACAAAATCATGTTATTATGAAGACACGTGCGTCAAGTGTGTAGTAAGGTGTGTACACCCATTACGTTTCATAAAACAAAATGTATTGTTTAGCAGATTAATGCATTCTTCGTTTGAGGAAATGACACTAGCAGAGCTTCATTACATTTATGAAAACAAAGTTTTGGAAACTGTGGACGAATCAATTTTGAAACTTTATTCCTTGACTGGATTCAGTGAGGAGAAAAGTTTGTTAATTACATTATTTGACCCATTGGTAGTTTAACTGTTCCAAAATGAAAATTCCAAAAGATCACGATGATAAAAAAACATGCGCAAACTGCAATGCGCCAAAATGTAAAAAATGCGATACTGAAACTAGTGTAAAAAGTGATTTTTGCAAGAAATGTCATGCAAATAGAGGCATGAAAACACACGTACTTTTTAACATTTTAAGACGTGAACGAATGTGGGCAAACATTTACAATTTGCGTTCAGCTTATTTAGAACTTCAAAAGCCAGAAAACAAGTTAACCATAAAACGTTATGATGACGTGTGTGAGTTTTTTGATGTTAAACTGGAATCCTCCTTTTATTTTGAGCAAAAAGAAATTGCTACAGACTAAGAATGATAATGTAGGCTTGGATGACAAACAAGCTAGATCGATTGGACAAAAGATTTATATCGGGGCATTAAGAGATTACCACAGACTTACACATTAGCACACACCCTATACCAACGTGAATTCTGAAAAGTAAAGTAAGCTTGGAATTCCATCTACATCACCAGCAAAAATGAGACACAAAGTGGAAAGACAGGTTAGTTTATTTTCATTTTTGCTATAATATATCTATAGATAGAGATCAGAGCGTTTAATTTGTTTTACAGTTCCGCTGCGGAGTTGAAGAGTGTACTTTTACAACAACTATTTTTAAAGAGCTCGAGAGCCACTTGGGTCAACACTGCTGCGACTTGTGTGGTCAGATATTTGGTAACAAATACTTGGAGCACGCAGTTTGCCCCAGTGCCACCATTTCAATACAAACTGGGCGTGGCTCTTTGACTCAGCTTCCAGTTATTCCCGATAACCCATCAGGAAATCTTTTTGATGTTCAGCAACGGGCTCATAAAGGTGCACTTTCAACATATGCGCATTCATTTGAAAATACAGTGCTACTATTGGAAGATGCATTTGACTTTACATTGTCTGAGATGCAATCCATTGCATTTGCATTTCTTGAACATTTTGTGAATGTGAAAGTAAAACTCTCTTTTGAGCTTAGGTTAAAAGAACTCAAAACGGGAGATGTAGTAAACAGATTTTTAATTCACCCTACATACTTCTAACCCACAAGTCGTTTGTCAGTGACATTTTAGAGTTTCTTTTGAATTATAACACATCGAATTTAAATCTATTTAAAAATGAAAAAAGCGGATATAGTTTGATACGCGTGCAGAAAATACTAATTTCTTTCGCAGCAGTCGAATCTACAAGTGTTGGGTCTTACTTGCCTCTTCCCTCATTGCTAACAAAACGAAAAGGCGTATTTAATATTAAGACAGACACAACCAACAACTGTTTTATTTTAAGCATTTTAAATAAGCTTTACGGGAACATGATTAGATTGCCCAAACATCCAAACCTTTCGTATGATGAGCTGCCGAGCAAAAAAAGAAAAGACTTGAAAAAAAGAATGCTTAACCCACAACATTACAAAAAAATTATTAATCACGTCAGTCAAAACAATCTTTTAAAAACCGCCCTCTTTAATGGCACAACTGATTTAAGTTTGTTGGGGCATTTTGAGCAGCTTAACAATGTAAGCATTAACGTTTTTGCATACAGCAAAAAAAGAAAGAAAGTGTTTCCCCTTCGCGTAACAACACTAGGTAGTGAACTTCATGTAGACCTTTTGCTTATTCGAAGAAGAGACTTGAATAAAAAACAACGATTTCAGCACAAAAGTCAAGCACATTTTGCTCTTATTAGAGACACTAGCCAGTTTTTTTGCAAGGGGTACAATTACCGACGTGTAATGTGCAAATTTTGCACCAACATGTTTTCAAAAAAATGCTTTAAAGACCATGAAGGTACTTGCTGCATTAAAAAAAAACTTTGTATCAAGTTTCCAAAGGAGCAGTTTTTTAAATTTACTGATCATCATAAAATCATCAGCGCACCTTACAAGGTGTCTGCTGAAGTTTTGTCAACTTGTGAAAAGGATGGAGGTAAAATGGTAGTTCAAGGATATACAATTATGGGCTTTGGACCAAAAGAGGAGTTGTTATTCACTGAAAACTACATAGGTAAAGGAGCAGTGGGATACTTTCTTTTTTCATTAAAAACATGCACAGAGTTTCTTCTTCAAAAGCAAAAATTCGATTTGTTTCCTCTTGCCCCAAATGCGTCTGATTTTGATGCAAAGCTAACTGTAAAAGCTTGTGAATCATGCGGGCAAAAGTTTGATGAAGAAAACAGTCCTCAAATGCATCATAGTCATCACGTCATTGATGAATCCTACAAAGATCCTAATTTTCCAAGAAATGTTCATTTTTTTTGCCAGAATTGCAACCTTAATGCATCAACTAGGCCATTTGTGTATGTATATTTTTATTCGTGCCAGAAAACGACACTGAATTTATTACTTGAAGGGTTTAGGGACAAGATTTTTAAAAACATCCGAATTGTTCCAAAGCGTCAGAATGACTTTCTTTCCGTTATTGTTCCAAATTTATTTAGGACTGTTGATCTAGAAAACTTTATTGCTGACTCATTGTACGATGCAGTCGCATCATTTAAATGTAATCCCGAAAATACAAAATATTTTGTCCATTACGACAAGTTGTATATGGATGGCGTAGTTCCTGCCTTTTTTCCACACAACATTGGAACAAAAGATTTGAAATTAATAACTGATTTACCTCGACGACAAGATTTTGTAGACGTAAACCTGAAACGAGTGTTGACTGAAAAAGAGTACAGCACTATCGAGTTTTATTTTAAAACTCAAAGGTGTGAAAATTTTGAGGAATATGGAGCAAAATACCTACAATGGAAAGTTCATGCAATTAATGCAGTGCTTCAGTGTTTAAATTTTTGGGCATTAAAAAACTACAGACTAAGCATACATCACGACTTTACACTCGCGGGGTTTAGCTGGTCAGCATGCATGTATAATTGTAGGGAAAATTTTGAATATCTACGCGATGCCAAGATTACAGAAGAGGTTATCGACAAGATTATAGGGCCAATCTCTCATGTTTCACGTAAACGGGTTACTTCATGCACCGAGAGGCTAGGCGGAAACCCAAGTTCTCCAAGTGAGCGAGTAGAATTACTTTGTGCCGATATTCAAAGTCAGTACCAGGATGCACTGTGTAATGCATTACCAATTGGAAACTATGCGTTTCTCAACTGTAACGAACTTGCAGAGTTTAAAGTTGAAAATTTGAAAAATAAAAATGACAGTTTTGGGTATCTGTTGTGCGTGGATCTCGAGTATGTAAATGAGATTAAAAGGTTTAGTGAAGACTTTCCATTTTGCGTAGAGCGCTTATCTCTATGCAATGTGAGTGGACTGGGAAGTGACACAATCCTGGAAAGTAATCCATCACAAGAAACTGAAGCTGGCATTCACCAGATTTTAATGACTCAACATAACAAATCCAAGGTCTTGCTGCATTACAAAATGCTCATTTGGTTGTTGGAGCAAGGAATGAGACTTCAAAAGTTGCATTACGTTATCAAATTCAACGAAGAACCGTGGTTAAAAAAGTACATTGAATTCAACATATGTGTGCGCAACAATGCAGTCAGCTCATTGGAGAAGCAGCTAGCAAAAAATATGGGTTAGTCAAAACATAATAAGAGTAAATGCCATGAACAATTTTATACTCATTATGCCCTTTTTCGCAGGAAATTTTGTTTACGGAAAATTTTTTGCTGGTAAGGATCATGTCGCTGTGGCCTTTTGCAATAGTGATAAAATGTGTATCAAAAGATGTGGTTATAGCAGTTTTTCTGACTGCACAATACTCAACGAAGACTTGTCTATTCTCTACTTTGAGAAAAGAGTAAAGTTTTATAATAGAAACATACTTGTTGCATTTTGTGTGTTGGAGCTGGCAAGACTACGCTATTACGAGCTTATCTATACGCTTAAAAACGAGTTTAAGGAAAGAATGTACGTTGCGGCAGGCGAATGTGACTCACTCGTGTGTCAAATATCTGACCCTGATAAAACATTTATTCAAGATATGAAAAGATTGTCCAGTATTTTTGATTTTAGCTCACTCCCAAAAAATCATGAGTTATTTTCAGAGCATAACAAAGGGGTGGCTGGCGTATTCAGGATTGAACACCCGTATGCTATCGATTTTATAAAATTGCGTTCCAAATCGTACGCAATCCTAAATCTTTGTCAGCATTGTAAAAAAAATGTTGATGAATTTGGGAGTGAATGTTGCTTCTCATGCTCCCATCAACTTGAGAATACTGTTGCAAAAGGTTCCCCTAAAAACATGAACACGTCGTTTGAAATGTATGTTCAAGCTCTTGAGAAAGAACAAACCATTATTTCTCAGTACTACACAATGAGGTCAAAAGGGTCACATGCCACATTTTGCAAGATAAATCGAACCATCCTCACCACCGTGGATAAAAAGCGAATTTGGGACAAATCTTCTATTTATTCAATGCCCTACGGAGGATTGACTTCATTTCAAGATGGAGGGCCCGGGCATAAACTTGAGACTTAGGTGCCCATGTTCAATTCAAATCTCTGGTAAGCAATAAAATCTTATAATCACAAATGCATGTCAATTTTCATTGATTTTTTACGTTTTACAAGGTTTTAGTCAATGTGGCAAAACAGTTCTCGCAAGCAAAATCATACAGCATAGAAGGAAAATTTTTACGGAAAACGTTACTCATGTAATTTGGGTATATGGCGAATGGCAAACGTTGTATGAAGAAATGCAAAAAGCGGATAAAAACATTACATTTACAAACGACAAAGCCAAGGTGGATCAATTTATTGATGAACACGAGCGAGCCATTGTTGTTTTTGATGACCGAGTACTTGACCTGATTGGCAACAATACAGACATACTAGGATACTTTTTACAAAAGAATCATCATCGCAACTTGGTGTTTTTATTACTCACCCAAGCAATCTTTTTGCCAAAATGCAGGCTAATTCAAATAAATGTCCACTATCTGATAACCTTTCGCCTTTTGAGAGACTCATCTTCAATCTTTAGATTAGGATATCAGTTAATGCCAACTAACCCAAGATTTTTATACCACGCCTACGAGTACGCAGTCAATCTCAAACCACCATTTTCCTACATGCTCTGCTGCTTTCATCCCAAAGATAACGATTTTTGCCGATTTCGCTCATCTGTTTTTTATTGGGAAAAGGATTTTGTAATTTTTAGGCCCAAAGATGGAAACTACAGTACAAAATTTTGATTTTATAGTTAAAGTCACAAAATCGTCGAATGAAGAGGCTAGGGAACTACTTGAAAGCGCGAGTGAAGAAGAGATTAAGGCATTAATAAACTTGCTTGCATACCGCACACATCACAATCCTTCCTTGTCCAAGAAAGAGTGTGAAATTATCCAGAAAGCAGTGAGAACAAAGCGAGCCAAATTTTTTTGCTCGAGTAAAATAAAATATATTACACCATTGTTAGCCTTTTCGCTAAGTAAACTTTTACAAGAGATATTCTTTTGCATTTACGACTCTTCTTAAAATGGAGTTGTATAAAGTTTTAAGTTTAAAAGAGTACGAAATGTGCATGGGTGGTGGTGGTGGTGAGTCATTAAAGTTGGAGGATAAGGTCCGGTTACTTTCAAAACCAATGCAGAGAAAGTTGAATCGCATGTTGGAACTAGTAAAAGAGGCAGATGTAAAATTTGATGATTATGGTCTCACGACTGGTGATCAGCCATTTTTTGACAATGGGACTGACTTGTATTTGTTTCTTATCTATGCAATCAAAGGAAAGGATAAGCCAACAAATTGGTCCAATTTTTTGTCCTTTCTCGCAACAATAAAAATTCCAAAAGGAATAATGACTGCTCGTATTGAGACAGAAATCAAACGGACAAAGCGCCATGCAAAAACCAACGCAAATTGACGACCGTTACGTCGAACGGGCGTATTTGAATCCAGTAAATGTTGGGGCACTAAGTGGTATAGCTTCTTTTGCTAGGGGAAGAAAGTTAAAAAACTTAAAAGCTGTGGAAAAAAGTTTGAGCAAAATAAACACATTCAGTCTTCATAGACCAGCTAGGACAAATTTTCAACGACGACCAGTAATCCTAAAAAATGTGAGGGAATTAATTCAGATGGATTTGGCGGACATGAGTTCATTAAAGCGTAAAAATAAAGGCCACGCATGGATACTTTTTGGAATTGATGTAATGACCAAGGAAGCGTATGCAGTACCTGTAAAGACAAAATCTGCGCCGGATATGCTAAAGGCTGTCAAGCTGTTACTTAAAAAGTTTAAGGGAAAGTTTCGTAACGCCCAAACGGACGCAGGATTGGAATTTAGAAACGCTCTAGTGCAACGGTATTTAAGGACCGAAGGAATTCATTTTTACTCTACTTTTTCAAACTTAAAAGCGCAAACAGTGGAAAGGCTACTGCGAAATATCAAAGGCAAGATTTGGAAGTATTTTACTAGTACCGGAAGTAGTACTTGGTTATCAGTTTTGCCACAAATAATGGGCGCATATAACAAAACCATTCATTCCGCACACGGTATGGCGCCGTCCGCAATAAAAAAGTCAGACCATGACACAATATTAATGCGGCTTTATAGCAAGTTTGTGCTACAAAAACCAAAAAAGCCCAAATACAACATTGGCTCTGCTGTTCGCATAAGTCTGAAGAAACTTGTTTTTCGGAAACGATACAAGGTCAACTTTAGCAGAGAAATATTTTTGGTCAAATCTGTACATACCTACTTTCCTGTGGTGTCGTACAAATTAACAGATAGACAAGGCACAGTATTGTCTGGAAGTTATGTTGAAGGTGACTTGACTCTTGCCAGCATTCAAAATGTCTAACCCAATGAATGATTCCTTCGTGGTAGTACTCCAGTCTACAAAAAGCATGGAGTACTTTCCACAAAACACTTCCAGCAGTTTCACAAACATTTTGGAAAAAAATTTCAATTTTGAAAATTATGATGTTGGACTGTTGTCTTTGCGGTTTCATGACAAATTTTATTGGGAAGAAATTGAAACTTCATCAATCACTGATGTGCTTCCTGTTGAAAGGACTCGTAGAAAATTTTTTGATACAGAGTCAAGTCAAAATATTATTAGAATTGTTGAAACTAAACTGTCAGAGACAAACGTCCTGAAAGCTTATCAATACATTGGCAGTTTTCTAACTGGTTTAAATCAACATTTGGCAGCATTTGAGATTGTGGCAACTTTTTTGGGCACATATGAATCGGGGGAATTGATTGCAGTCACGATTAATTACAGTCAGAGCCAGGGGTATACTATTAACCTTGGGGAAAAGCTTGCAAAAATTCTCGGATTTTCATATAGTGATATTAATGAAGGGGAAGTAAGAAGCGACCTTCCAATTGACCCCAATGATTTTGATAAATTGCCATTGGATCACATTTTTACAATAACACGGAGAAAGTATGAAAATACACACTGTGTGCTCCGTCAGCTGGAGGACCCCAAACTCGTGGATGTGGCATGGGCAATAACAGCAGCAGCATTATTACAAAGACACACTATAAAAGTAAGAGTAAATCCTGAAACGTCCGAAATAACGTTTGACACTGGAACAGAATTTAGAGCATTGGTGCTTTCTGCCTTTCTGGAGGATTACCTAGAATTTGAAAGTCGAGGGACAGAAATTAGAGGAGTAATGACATTTCATGTACCAAGACGAATTTTGGACCCCTATTCACCTCTCCCAAAAGACTATTTAAGTAGGAAAAGCCCAGTTTCTAGAGTTAGTAGCAACACGCTCTTTGTCACATGCAGTCTTCTTGGCCAAAATTATTTTGAAAAAAATAACATACCAATTTTGGCTTTGACATCAAGAGTGCAAGGGAACCTTGAAAATTCGTACAGTGCTAATCCTCCCTTGTATTTACCGATTTCGGTTTCCTCTGCCAGTAGCATAACTATTAATCTACTAGGCGATAACTTGGTTGAAATTCCCACAAGAAACATTCCAACGGTAGCACTTTTGCATTTTAGGAAACGCTGGCTTTAAAAAAAATAAGAAAGGTTATTTGTGGTAAGCGTGGCTGCAGGTTAGCAACAATGGCATGCAATCAGGATGAAACTTCAGTGGATAATCCATCCATTGTACCTTTGAAACGCATTAGAAAGAAAAGGCCAATAAAAAGGAATAAAAAAGTAAAAAGGGTTATACGTGGTGCTGGCAAGCGTCGAGTTCGCAAACAGTACCGGAAACGAAAGCTAGTTGGGAACGGAAGGCGGAAATATCAAAAAGGAAAACGTTCATACAAAAGGCGTTAAAATGGAAAGAATGTTTCAGACCCAGGGTACTCATCCAAAGAGTAGCCCTGGAGTCGTTTCCCAGTTAACATATTCAGAACTACCACTGACCGATATCAGTTATGTCAATGGAACTTACGAAAAATTCTTTCCAACATTTAGCTTGGAATCTGGAAATCCGGTTGAGCTTAATTGCACATCTTCCACTTTGTACACGGATCTTTCCAATGTGTACCTGTTTGTTTCAGGTAAACTGACTGACAAGACGGGTTCCCCAATTTCTTCTTCTACTTGTGCGCCTGCTAACAATTTCCTTCATACCTTATGGAGTCACTTTGACCTCCAGCTGGGAAATCTTCCATTGACAAAGAATTCAAATTTTTACGCTTACAATGCATACATGAATCGCACACTTTCAAATGGCTATGAAGCAAAATATGGCAAGCTAAAATGTGAAATGTTTTGCGACGACACTGGAGACGACAAAACATCAAATGCTGGCTACTTGTACCGCAAAGGAATTGCTCAAGACAGTAAAAAGTTTTGCGTTTATGGTAGACCAGTTCATGGTTTATTTGAATGTAAAAAGTTTTTATTACCCCAATCTCCATTTCGCATTACTTTGCAAAGAGCCAGCGATGAGTTTTCAATTGACAGTGAAAGTTTGGCAACAGGGGCAAAATTAGATGCTACATTCAAAATGAATAGCTGTTGCCTGCTTGTGAAAAGAGTTGTCGTTGCCCAACAAATACAATTAGCTCATGAAGCACAGCTAAACAGAAACCAGCCATTCTACTTTCCATACCTAGATGCAAATATTATGACTTACACACTTCCATCTGGAACTGTATCAAATGTCAGTGAGTCATTATCGGTGGGAATTTTACCTAGTCGTATCGCTGTGGCGTTTGTATCCTCGAAAGCTTTTCATGGACACGCTGAAAAGTCAGCATTCACATTCAAACCCTATGACGTGGAGAGATGCTCACTTACCGTTGATGGAGAAGATCTCATTTTCAAAAATCTTGAAATGAATATTGATGATAGGGATTACATGACTGCGTACCATCAAATGCTGACTTTTAGTTGTGGCTCTGAAAATGGAATTAATGTCACACCTGAGAAATTTGCTAAAAATCATTTTATTATGGTTTATAATGTACTTCCGACTTCAAAAGCATCTTCTTTTGCGTCAAACAGAGAGGGGGTAGTTCGTTTTATTGTCAAGTTTCGAACAGCTTTGACAGAAGACATAAATTGCGTTGTTCTTCTACAACATCAAAACATTCTCAAGTTTGACCGACAAGGATACAGTGTCACTACCGTGTAATCATGGACTCTGACGAAGCGGAAAAATTATTAGAATGCATTTGCAAACCACGAGGAGCGGCCTACAGTGTTATTGCCAGTGACGAGCTGGAAACGTTACGATTTGAACGTTATCCATTATTTGTATTCATTAACGTTTTACCACGAAAAAGTAAAATAGGTCACTGGATAGGAGCGTCATTTGTTAAAAAGCATCATGGAGTTCATGTCGAGGTTATGGACCCTCTTGGCATTTTGATAAAAAATTATGGAATCCACCCATTGTTTGTTGTGGAAAGAGAAAATACGAGGGCTATACAGAGTGACTTTTCCGACGTTTGTGGTGCGTTTGTACTACTGTGGATTCAATGTAGGTTAAACAACATTTCCACAACACATTATCTTAAAATGTTTAGCCATAACGTTTTTGAGAATGACGCAATAGCAGCCAGATTTATCAGAAAAATACGTCGGTGCTGCAGAAAACAACACACTTGTGGTTCCAATACATTGTGCAGTGTTCCGTTTATCCATTTCCAAAGCTGCATAAATACAGGATTTTTGTTATAGTTGGTTAGTAGAGCTTTTTCTCTTTTAATGCTTGCATCAAAAATGGAATCGGCTCTGAGCAAAAAAGAAAAATGCAAATCAAAGTCTGGCAAAGACTTGAGCATTCTTAAGCCTACCATTTCGAAGCGAAAGAGTAAAACATCTAGAGAAAGCGCAAAATATATTTCTCAGAAACCTCAAAACTGCGCCAGTTTGCCTAAACATCAAAAAATATGCGCTGCTTGCTTAACTTTTTATATTGATGGTTGTTTTGCTTTTATTCCTGCAGAGACATTAGCGACAAGAGAACTCGTGAACAAATTGATTGGCTCTTTTCTTCAACAACAAGCTGTAATCCTACACTGCAGCCATGAGACATCCACTGTAAATAATCTCACTCTGGAGCAAATGATTGATGCACTTGAAATCCCTAGTGAAATTTCTGGATAACAAATTTAAAAGTGAGAAGGCTTTTTTAGGATGAAATTTATTGAATTAGATAAGATGTGTTTATACAAGTTTTTTGTTTCTTTCAGAAATGGAAAATCAAGGAAAAAATAATTTTAGTATTATATGTAGTAGCGGTCTTTCCTGTGACAAACAGAAAAGTCATGACAGTTTTGACCTTTTTAACTTGTGTAATGAGATTGGGATTTCCCCTCTTGTTGCTTCAAACTGTACAGTGTGCTTAGCACAATTTTTTAAAAGTATAGCAATTATTTTTAGCGACAAGTTTTTGTTGAAGCGTAAACATGTTATCATTTCAATTTTAGATTTGTATGAATGTTTTTATTCAAAGTATGTAAGATGCAAGGTACAGCACAAGTACGCTTCATTTTGCTATTTGTGTTATTTAGAAGTGTATGAACACGTAAAATCATTTTTTTACGTAGTTGATTTTGGTATAGGTTATAATTTTGATCAGCAAATTGCTGAACTTTATGATGATTTCCATAGAGCAGCAAATAGCTGTGATCTGTGTAAAAATGTAGAGTAAGCTTTTATAATAGAATAATTGGTTTTAATTGGCATATCAAAATAAATTCCCATTATGGGGGCACAAAATTACGTGTCTGTGGACAACGTCTCTGCCACACTGATGAAGGCGAGAGCCAGAAACACGTTTTTTTAGGAACGCGATAAATTTGTAGGTAGTAGGAAAGTAATAAAGTTTGATTAAATACATAAAAACATAATAATACTAGTTTTTCACCTGTAGTTTGTCATGATCATCATATTAAAATACATAAAAGCAGTCGAAATAATAATAACATTACATTTATAAAGTTAGAAGAAATGTTTGTGAAGGCAGACGTGACGATTTGTATACAGAATCCTACACTTGTCTGGAAACGCTTTTGCCGGATTCATTAGATAAAAGGAATAGTCGTTGCCGGAAAACCGGCTGACATCCATTCCACCAGCACTTTTTTCAACCCGGCACATGAGCCTTGCCAGCGTGTGCATTGGTTTTTCCCTAAAATTTCTATTTTCTTTTGAAATGCAGTCAGCATGAGTGACGCTAGCAAATATTTCACTTCGTCGTGGTGAGTGAGAAACCCAATTTTTGATTCCACTTTTTAGAAAATGTGATGATACTATGCAATATTTTTTTCTCCAAAACAGAGCCCTACATATTTTTGGTTGGAATGCAGCTTCATTTTGAAGAAGGAAACCCTTTTCCTGTTCTGGAATCGTATTCCTGTATTTGTGGGCAAACTTTTGAAGTGTACAAAGTAAACGCCCATACTTTTCTTCTTGTGTTTCAGTCTGTTGGATTTTACAAAGGTAAACATTATTTTATTGTGGCAAGAATGAAATGTTAAGAATGATAAATTTTTAAATGCCTTACATTTCTTGAGCACAGATATTTGGAGGAGAGGCTGTTGAAAAAAGAAGTTTGTGCAAAGCGAGTAGAGCATCCACCGATATTCTCTTGGCCAACTCTCGTTCCTTGCTGCTGACCTGTGCCCTTCATTGAATGGCTTATCGAAACAAGTGTGGAATTAGCTTCATTAATTTCATTCAAAATTTGCTGAGGTGCAATATGTGATGTGATGTTGCTTGTAGTGATTATTATTGGGTTTTTATCATGAATTGGTTGAGCGTCATGGTCTGCAGTTGTGAATGCTGATGCTAAGGAGATTGATTGATTATTTTTTTCATTTTCCGATTCATTTGATGCGCTTATCTTATTTGGCAGGGAGACTACAGTGGTAGTGTCTGTAGTGGACACATTTTGTAGAAGGGAATGAATGATAACATTTAATATTGAACTTTTGCGCTTATCATCTTCGTTTGATGTGGTCGAATTACCACCATTGAGTTGTGGACCAACTGCATGTTTTTCCCTAGAGAAATAAAAAAAAATAATTAAAATAATTATATTAATGAGTTAGTTCCAAGGTATACTGAATTTCCAGTATTGACGTTGTAGTTGTATGTTTTCTAATTGGCATTTTTTAAAATTACTTTGAAAGCACAGAATCTGTGCCTGAGCTGACTGATTTATCCAGTAGATCACTTTTCTCAATGTTTGGATGGCTGAGATGAACTGTGTGAGCATCTGTACCCAGTGAATTTTTTGCAGTTTCTGTGCTGTTATAAGACCTAGAAAAATTAACAAAATACCTTTATTTTAATTCATTTAACTAGTAGGTTACATTTGATAATGAGATTATAGTAGTTGAATAATACTCGTCTTATTTTTAATCTAGTTTGAATGGCATTTTTAATTACTTGGAAAGAGTATAGTTTTTATCATCGGTGCTTGCTAAAAATTGATTTGACTCTGCATTATATATCTCGTTGGCTGCTTTTTGGCTTGACTCTGCTTTTTTTTCATGTGTACTAGTCAGTCCGGTTGGTTTTATGGTTGTGTACGGTATTGCTGTGGCAGGCTGACTTGTTGTTTTGGCAGTCGTAAGCTCATTGGCTGGCTCAGTTTTGGACACGGTAGTATTCACGGCTTTGTTGGAAACGGTGTCGCTTTGTTGTGGCTCCTGTAAAACTGCAAACCCAACATTTTATTTTACGAAACTCGTTTAAAATGCTGATATGATTTCATTTATGAATGCCTTTATAAAGTTTACCTGTGGAAACTTCCTCTACAAATTCACAATGCAATGGAGATGTTGCAACACCAAGTAGAGATCCCGTTTCAATTGCCGTTTTTCTGCAAATTCCGTTACCATTTACATGAATTTCAAACTCGCATTCTTTTTGGATGCACTCACGACAATTTTGAATCATATGACACGAGAGTGCCACCTGAATTACTGCAAAAATAATTAATTTATTCATTTTAATTAGCGGGCTGGGTGTGGTCACTAGCCAGTAAAACATTTTGTATGTGGGACACGAGCAATCTGACTGACAATTGTAACCTGTAATGCTCGGGCAATACACATGTTTTGTCTTATTTTTCATTGTAGCCAGTTCCAAAAGCATGGTTTTTGCTGGTAATGTACCTAGGTAGATTATGCTATGATTTGAGTATGCGTGTGTGGTTAAGCCGTCTTGTGTAGAGTGTAGCTCTTTATGACAAAACTTTTGCTTAATGCTTGGTCAGTGATTGAGATTAAGACGCAATAATGTTAACAACGCAATAACGCATGGATGAGACTCGAGAAAGCATTGCATGACAGATGATGCCATCTTACAACATAATTTTAATTAAAACGTTTATTTTTTTCTGACTGACGTCAGAAAAAAAGCTTACGGAGCGTTCACAAAAGTTGCCTTTAATTAACACACACCCCCAAAACGCTTTCAAAGGGGGGTAAAACCATTATTCTTTACTACTAATGCATAAATGACATTTTCCTATTTAAAATGGCTTTGAAGCTTTTGTGGAATTTGTTGAAGGAATTGCAATGAATATTTATTGATAAGCGATTGATTTTTTTAAAGAGGGAAATTCTGAAATAAAACGCGGAATTTATCTCATTTTATCTACCTACCAACTTAATTTATGCGATGGAAAGAGACTAGAGGTGGAAAAAAAATCTATCCCGAATATGGGAATATGGGAGGAGGTGTGCTGCCGATGATGGCGGGATTTACGATGATTCCGGAGACAGCTGAGTTCTCACTGTGTCCGCCACCTCAGGAACAGCAAGGAAAAACAGAGTCCATTCTGATTGTTCATCAGTTGTTGGAGCGAACTGTTTGTGCCTGGGGTCATCAACTTTGTAGGGTGTAGGTTTGTAGTCGACGACGCTGGCTCTTCGACCACTCTACGATGGGATATTTGGACAGCCAATTATGTATTTGTTTAGCCAACAAATTAGTTTCGTATGCATAAGCTCGTCTAACAATTCTGCTGTTTTAAAGTATATTTTAATTTTGACAGTGAAGATGAATCATCAAATCTAACGATAACAGAATAACCCACTCTAAAATGGCTGTTGTTGGTATTAAACTGTACTTCATAAATTTGTAATATAAAATACACAGTATACTGATTTTGAAACACGATCAGAGTATTTACTTAAGTCTTTCATACGACGACAATTTTAAGGTAACCTCATCAAGAGATCACGCAGTTAAACATTTGAGTAATAACTGGCACAGTAATATGGAGAGTTTAAGTATGAATTATGCAGAGAATATACACAACTAATTCTACACAATATGACTGTCTTTTGAAGAGTTTGCACAGTATATTTCATTCCCACTTGCACCTATAGCAACGGATTTTTAAATATTGTGGAAAGGAGAACTACTAGCTAACAGGAACATTTTTTCTATTTCTCCAGTGAAAAACTCAAATTTATTGGTATTCTACAATAAGAAAACATGATTCTACTAAAAGCACCAAAAAAACTTTCAAACTTAGAGGGACAATTTAGTCGAAGGAAATACCAAAACTTTGGGGTCGACAAATAACGAAAATTGATGGATATTTACTCCATTATTATAACACTCAAAGAAGATCCCTCCGATTGTAAAGCGTAAATACAGAAAAATTAACCAATAAGACGTAGTTAAATGTGTTTTACTTTTTACCGTAGGCTTTAAAAGTTCTACGATATTTGATTTCCAGTGGGAAAAAAAATAAAGTGGTTTTTTATGCTACTAAAAAAATGTTTCGAGAAAGAATTCTAGTGATAGTGGCTCTTCGACTTGTCGTCTTTTATCATATTCCAGGTTGACTTTCATGAAAATAGTGAAACCATGTTTTATGTATGGGTTTGGTAGTCTGGGATTTGAATAGGATTAACAAAGCGAACGACAGCATCAGCCATAATATTTTTAGTAGTAATATTACATATAATTCAATTATAAAGCGATTCCGTTTGGAATAATGTACTATTTTCTAGAAAACTGTGTTGCTCAGAGCTATTGAACAACGAAGTAAGTGTCCTTAAGTTCCAATACCAATATTATTTTGTAAAAATTTGCGAATTCATTGTTTAATAACAGTGCTCATTCTGATCTGAGCAAATCTGAGCAAGAAAAGAAGCAAGCCTGTGACACGGCACTTAAAGTTGTATCAAGGCTTATTGATTGGAAAATATAAATTATGCTATACGTACGACGAAACATTTCATCTACTTAAATCAAACTAAAAATAATAATAAAGGATATAAATTTTCCTGTCAATATTGTAGCTTGAGAATCATTACGTCAAGTACTTTAAAGGCCAGACCACAAGATAACAAGACACGGGCTTAAGGAAAACCGTAAAAATACATAGCAGTTTCTCTTCCAAGCATATTTAAGTTACATTTTCAATCAGACACTTTGCATCTGCTTGAAGATTACTTGAGGAAAAGAATAAAAAAACTGTGAAGTTCCTCAATGAGTCCTTAAGTTTTAAAAAACTTCCAAAATGCAGCTACGTTACTCGCTTGAAAATTTCACGTGAAGGATTACGATTATGAATAAGGGATTTCACATTAAGATTTATTAATTTCCCTGGTCGCATGTTTAGTTTTTACTTACTCTATACTAATGTAACTTACTGCAATACTTAATAGCTATATCTACGATCGAAAACCATACATTTGTCAAAAACTTATTTTACAGTAAGCTGATTAGCTAACTCATCTTCCTTTCGTATGTAAAATTCGTCATTTGCGACATCAGAATTGGTGACGCAGGATACATTTCTTGAATTAAAAAAAACAGCAAGATTGAAATACACAGAAAAGTTTTTTAAGTCTAATGCTGAGAGAAAGCACTAGTATGGAGAAAATTTACTGTTTAACTTTTTTATTTTTCTCAGTTTAATATACAATTTCACAGAACGAGACAATTCCACCTGTATTCTCAGGTACTCTGATGCATTCGATAAAATTAAACCGGCGTTTATGGTGCCCATTCTTTGCCCCCAAATTGGTGTTTAGGTTACATGTTTAGGTTTTGTCAAGTTTCTCAATCACAGAATTTTATTGACCCGTATCGAAACGCATAAACATTTTCTAAACTTTAAACTTAAACTGCGGCCACAAAGATTATTCAATTAGAGAAAAAATTTTGAATTGTATATAAAGTTTACTATTAAAATAACGTTTCATGAAAAAAATGGAAGTACTAGTGACTGATACTTTTCGTCTCTCATAATATTCCCGGATTACTTTTATGAAAAAACTATTGAGTAAATTGATAAGGATTTTTAAGGTAAACCACAACAACAAAAGCCATATTAAATCACTTATTATGCAAACTTTATGTAAGTCCTTCCTTGGAGGAGGCTACTTTTTGAAAATTTGATTGTACAAACTTGAAATAAGATTAAGATGTCAGTAATACTAAAAATGAAATTATATTTCTTCATAGTTAATTATTGATTGTAATGAAGGAAAAAATCAAAACAAGATTTAAAAAAAAAACATTTGTTTAAAAACAGAACAAGATTTTGTGCACTCGGTCGAATCAGGAGCTAAAAGTATAAAGTGAAAGCGAATAGAATGTTTTTCAAACTTGAATTTTACAAAATAATATTCCAATTTTACTCTACATTTATTTATACTGCAAAACATGAAAAGATAATGAGAATATAAATGGGTGATGCAGCCAAACTAAAGTAATTTATTACCCTATAATATTTAATAATAGATAATCTAACTAGCTCGTTTCTAAAAATCGTAGTTAAAAGTCTGTCTTGCTGAAAAGTAAAGAGTTACTCGAAGGCTTGAATTAAAATAAACCGAGTTTTCCATCTACTAGCAATGCTCCATGTAAATGGATTAATATATTAAATTATAGTGTTTATCGACATTCTATATTCCTTTACATTTATTACAACAATTAACATTTTGCCCATCATTTTTCTTTTATTTTGAGCATGTTCAAAAAAACTTTGATCAAAACCAAAACTGTTGAAGTTTTAGTCCATATCTAGGTAATATTGTAACAGAATACCTCAACTCTTTTTATTTTCTCTCGTAAATCCTCAGGTGTAAGTCTACTTCCTACCTAACAATTGTAGTTTCCGTAAATCTAGTATATAAATAACGAATGTCGTCAACACCTTCCACTAGTCTTGAACACAATAAAGTTGTCAAAGTCCCTTTTTTCCACAAAAAAACTCCACTCTTTTGTCAATTTGCCCGAAATCTTTTAATTTTTGATTGAAACTGAAACTGATTGAGACATAAGGAATCCAAGAGACATGCATTTATTTACCTCATAGCAACCGCAATAAATCCAAATTTCTGCTGATTTCCAGAATTAAACCGCTGGAAAAAGACAAAACTAAAATTAGCAAGTTTAAGAGGCCCACAATCGTTTTTATTTGGACTGTGTACATATTCATTTAAAAACTTAAAAACCTGTTGTTCTACTTTTACTTAACAAACGTACAACAGAACAAATCAGATAATGCATTTCTTGCACTCATCTAGTTTTTTAATTGTATTTTGTGCATGTTCGAGACAAAAGTTATTACCCATAGAGATTTCACAGCAGCATATCATGATGATAAATAATGGAATGGAGTCATAAATTTATGCGAGATTTGAATACAAAAAAGTTGTCCGAGTTCATTTTTTCCTACATAATATGGTTTAATTTATATCTTGGCAAAGTTTTATCGACCTTCTTTTTTATGCTTCCACAAGATTTTGAAGACCAGGTTTTGACCTAACGTCTATTTTGTTAGTAATTCATGAATATAAATAACAAATGACGTCAAAGCATTTGAAAAACTTGGAGA
The DNA here is from genome assembly GCA_034695405.1 of Entomobrya muscorum. Classification (NCBI taxonomy): domain Eukaryota; kingdom Metazoa; phylum Arthropoda; class Collembola; order Entomobryomorpha; family Entomobryidae; genus Entomobrya; species Entomobrya muscorum. The sequence continues at coordinate 25,235 of JAQIWO010000003.1, forward strand.
CAAAAAGGTTGTCAGTTTCTATTTATTTACCCGACCGCCAGTGCAGAATATCCACATTTCAACATTTCAGCTGATTCCTAGAATAAATCCCTTGATTTGTGGAATTATGAGCTAGTAATTTCATTTAGTTTGGTTGTGTAAATAAATAGTATTTTTTAAAGAGAAAATCCGATATGAACGACGAAAAGCAAATGGAAAAGGTCTTACGGTAGGTATCTCGCTTTGCTTTTTAAAAATAAGCCAAAGATTATGGGCTGACGGAGCCGACCAATAATTATATTGACACATCATTGTGAAAGTACATGAACCATGAAAAAATAATTTTTGTCGATGAACTTTTGTAAAGTAGAAAACAAGAAAGATCGTAGAAAAAAAAACAAATTGGACCAGGATCCCTAATATCTACAATAAACCGCATGTGAATCCTTTCCATTTTTGATATTATGCTACTTAGTTTTTCAATGTTTTGGATTATTTTCAATTATATTAAAGATTTAAAGAGAACGCAGCCTCGTTCATTCAATCCCATAATTTAGGCAGAGTACTAACTACAGATTATATTATATAATAGATTAACTATATAATCCAACATTTTCCGATCTACGTTTTGTTTTGTATTTCAAATATTTGTAAATTTTTATGCCTACCATAACTTCTAAATGGAGACACCTTGCACCATGAACTATTATATTGTAAGCAATCGAATTTGTTGATTCATTCAATTCTGATCCCAGAAGTATTAGTGAGCAATACTCGGAAATGCAAGATCTCTGTGAAGGTTAAGGAAAGTTCATAAAAAACATGTCAGAGACTCGAATAATAAATGAATGTGTTAGTCCAGCTGATAAGTTTAAAAAAGTTTAAAGTCAGATATCCTCATATAATATCTTTATTTTAAATTAGAGGTAATTTTAATTATCATTAATTTGAGTCTACAAACTACGTTTATAAATTTATGAATTATTTTAAGCATGAAGTATTTGGATCTAATTTATAATAATACTAATACCAAACTATATCCAATGAAGTTAAATCCTTTTGTATTAAATTTAATCATCTATCATCTGGCCACTATATATACAAACATACAATGGTTACGTTTTATCTTATTTGTTAGCATTGAGTTGTAGCAAAACTTTCAAACTTACCGATCGACAGCATACAAAATGCTAAATTACCGGCAAATAAAAATATTTCAAATATCGTTAATTTAAATTTTAAAGCAGTCATCATTTCCGAAATGTTGTCTTCCATTTTTAAAGAAACGCCAAGCTTGTTTATAACAAGAAGTAAAACAAAAGAAAAGTGATTTATTTCCGTTTGGTCACTCATGCGTAATTCCATTCAATTCATTCCACTGGCTAATGTATAAATAAAATAAATAGCATTTCTCAAACAACATTCATTTTAAATATTTTTGTTTTAGACATGAATAAACTCATGCTCAACATTTTATTTTATTTTCAAATCATAATTATATTTTCATTCATTCTAGTACATTGAATTCCTGCAAAACCTGAACGGAAGAAAATAAGTTGAATAGAAAAAAAAAGTAGAATTCTAGAAGAATGGAATTCTTAATTTAATATTTGCTTCCATTGCATTCTTGCATTTTACTCGGCTGCAGAATATTTTTGTGGATCTACTTACTTACGGCCAGTATTACGAAGAATATTATTCCATTGCAATAATCTCATATCCTCGAATAAGACTTCTTAGTTGTCACCTTGATTTCAGGTACTGTTAAGTATACTAACATTTAAAACATTTGGCCTTGATTTAAGTCAAAATATGAAAATTCACGCCAAACCTAAAGGACGTCAAAATTACAGTTTGAGCATTGCTGCAGCCATTTTCTTTTTAATGAAAATTCAAAGTTCAACTTCTTTTCTCATAAGCTTGTCTTTAAGCTGAAGTAAAACAATAATACAACGATCAATTTCGTTTCGATTCGCTCCATTTGTCGCTCATGTCTCATTCTAAAATGATACTCGGCTGCTTTTCAACTTTCTTTCTTTGTTAACGACATCATTTAATAGGTTCCTGTCGTATTCTTTAGCATTGTAGACTTAAGTAATTTCATTTTTATGATCCACCTGTACTTTCAAGAAATAGACGAAAATCAGAAATTGGAAATAAATGAGAGAGTAGGCTTCACGATGAATGATAACGTTGACTGAGTCCTTTCTTTAATCATATTTTCGCATTGCTTCTCTGATGTCTCCTATTTTTTTAAACTGCAATTCCCTTGCTGCTGTCATAATTACAATTATCTGGCAAAATAAGGAAAACGAAAACAGGCTGATAAGGCTCTTCGTCATTGAATGGGTTAAATTTTTTACAAAGTAATAATGTGTACATTATTTTGCCTCCATCAAATTTCCTTCAGCTCTTAAAGAACAAAGAAATATAAATTGGAGCAAAATTCATTTTAATTTCTGTCGCTGCATCGTTATAAGTACTTTATACATTGAAAGCTCTGTTTCCTCAAGATTTTTCTCCCGTTGGAAAAAAATTGCAATTTTATTTGCAATTCAGTCTCTTTCTTGTACCAGAAAGCTGTTCTCTTATATTTTGATGATACGAGCTAAATCATTCGTAATTTTTGCATGACCTTGCTCCGAGCTTTGAATGAGGGTGATGGAAAGACGAAGTAGGTTTAGTCCAACCGTTAATATAATTAGTTAGAAAGCAAGCCTAGACCCATCATATTCATGAGAACAAATTTGCGTGCTCTGGCCGTGTCAGCATCAATGCGAAGTAACCGTGGGGATTATACAGCTGGTAAGAAACGAGGCATTATTATTAGTAAGATCGTAAAATTGGTGACTTTACGAATTCATTTTGCCATTGCAGACCAGGGGCTCGTTGCATCAAAAATCCTCATTTCTTCGTTCTCATTACTCATAAACTTTCCCATGTAGTAGTAGCAGCTATGTTGAAATTGAGTGAGACATTAATAAATCAATATCAATATCAAGTTTGCCTTTTAAGAATGTTACCAAGTGATTTAAAAAACCTGAAACGTAGATTTAAAATGGGATCTAATGAGCAAACGAGAATGAAAAAATAAGGATCCTCGATAAAATGCGCCCCAGTAATGCATTAATTGAATTGGACAATATGGAAACGTGTGCGAACATGGAAATTTCAGCTATGATGCCGTTCAGTTGATTTTCAAAAACATGGGATTTCAAACTTATCACAGATAAATGCATTCGTTCTTAGCACGAAGTTCTAATTGTGTGCTATGAAATGAGATTGAAATATTTACACTAGTCAAAAGAGAGTAAGAAACAAAATATGGATAGTACTCGTCTTCTCTTACGTTCCCCCTTTTAACTGTCTTCTTTTATTGCTGAAATTCAGAAGAGCAATTAGTAAGTGATCACAAGCGCAGGATTGGATAAGTAACACAGTCAGGAACTGAACCGGCCAGCCAGCTTCTCTGATTTTGTTTTTTGAATGTCCCCTTTAAGGATACTAAGTTATGAGATAACATATTTAAACTAAACAAAAAATGGTTTAAACTGACTAGAGTGTTTACAAATATATGTGTGACAGTTTAACTTTTAGAAGCAGATTACGCATAAGCACTTTCTTTCGAAAGAACAATGACATAATAAAATGGTTGCATTATGGAATTTTTCTCCACACGATAAACAATGTGCCATCGGAATACTGGCATTTTTGGCAGTGAATAATTCATAAGACTTTTCAAGATCGCCTTAATTAAAACGAGATGAGACAATGAAGCCGAGAATAACGGACATATTTGTGTTTTTCTTATGACGATGAGCGAAAGCTAGAGACCAGAGATGTTCTCAACTTTTTTGCTTCTGTTGAAAAATGTTTTTGTTCAGTGCATGCATGTCACAATTTGTACTTTATATTGTGCTTTATGTGCAATCACATACGTGGGTTTCCAAAATAAAGAATAAATAAATGTGTTTGAAGATCCCGGACGAAAGTTTTCGTTGTCAGACCTTCTAGGTAGATTATGACAAAGAACGTATAAAAAAATTTATGAGGAAGTAGCCACATGGACTGAATGCGTAATGGGGGGGCATATGGGGTTTTCTTCGTGCGACAAAATAATAATGGAGAGACCAAGGTTTCACCACATTCACAGCTTTCTAAATATTTACAAATGCATTTGTACTCGACAATTTTTAATTTTATGCTTACTTTGTTACCATCACTTGTAATTGAATGTGGTTGAGTCGATGATTATGAATTAGACCTTCAAAAATAATACTCAGTAATTAAGCTTTAAACTTTTGGTTTTTTACCACTACCAATCGTTCAAAAGTTCTCTACTTTTATTCTCAACAAGTTAAAATAAACACATAAAATTCAAATCCATTCCCATCATATCGTCCATTTGACATTTTCTGCTACTTTTTATTCTATCCAACTCAGAACAGTCCGTTGCGAGTTATTGACCTGAGTGAATATATTTCAAAATTCATAAGAATTTTATTTTACAGGAGCAAAATTATTCAACTTACAATTATTGGAACTATCGTAGTCTAAAAAACAAGACTTTATAGACTGCCTTCACTTTGTATTAAAAACTTAAAGCAGTACAACCAAGCCATTTTCGGTCTGATTTGGATTTGAGATAATGTGAAAAATAATGATAAACTATTTCTTGTTTTTAATTTGTTAGAATTTTATTCGACAATAAATATTTGTACGAGAATTTTTTTATTGTTATTCAAAAATTGTGGTTGAGAGTAAATAATATAAACTATAAACAGACCAGAAATACTCACTTTAAAACATAATTTCGATTTTTGAGTTTTTCATACAACGGAAATTTTAATTAACCGTATTAGACATTGTACTTCGCATCAGGTTCGAGATCTGTGTTGACATTTTGTATGGAGAAATTATGATATTTTATGGAAAATCTACCCAAATTTTTTACTATCTGTGATTTTTTGCCAGAAAATTGTACTTTTTACCTTCCCACCATTCCAAACTAAACATGTGAATCAACGGATTTACGAATAGAAACGAAGTGAAAATAAAACTAGCAACCAACCGTCAGAATTTTGATTTCTACAGCGACAAAACCTCAAATGATTGCTATTCCATGGAGGAGACATAAGTTTTATTAAAGCACAAGCGACCTTTTAAAGTTACCATGGCAACTAATTCTGTGTAAAACGAACAAAACCGTAGGATATAAATAGCGATTTTCGATGGAAAGGAATCTTATTTGTCTACACATGTCCGTTGTTATTAATGCCAAAGAAATTCAACGTGAGAAAAAAAATGAATTCAACGTAAATGAAAGTTGTCAGACCAATAAAAAATTAGTCTAATATTTATGGCGTTTTTGTCTTCGGCTTTACAACTGTGGTTTTAGTGGTAAGAAGAATAAGTAAAGAAGTAGAATTTTGATGCTACTATAAATAAATGTTTTCACAAAGAATGCTGGCAATTGTCGCCTTTAATCTGGGGTTGGGGTAGTTCGTAATTTGAACAGGATTAAAATTACAAACAACAAAAGCAACCATAAAAAAATATTTGGTATCTATAATACATAACTCGATTTTGAAGCGATTACATCTTAAATGCACCATTTGTAAGAAAAGTGCATTGCTCGGAGCTGTGAGATTTTGTAGCACTGCTTCGCTACAAAACAAAGGAAACAGTCCGGCAGTAGAATTGTAATGAAGAAAAGTACTTCTAAGGGACCCGAGTAATGAAAAAATGTTAGTTGTGATCTCGGTCGCCACAGCAACTAAATCCCACAAGCAAGATAAAGATTGCAAATAGAATGTCCCTCAAACTAGAATTTTACAGAGACGAATATTCAAATTTTTTCTTCGTTACCTCGCATCAGGTTACTTTGATTGCTACTGCGAAAAATTTAAATATATTGGGAATGTAGCGTGATGGTATTATCAACAGGAAATAATAATATGTTTTTGGATGAGAATCACATGATATTGTTCACATTTTGTACTGCTAGCCTTAACTAAAAAGCTTACAAAATCAACGGCACAGAAAAAACTTGTTCTCAAATACGTAATCATTATGAATTTGACAAGATCTGAAAATTTTTACCGACAACATTTTTGGTATTTTGAACATGTCAAAAAAGGGTTACTAGTAATTCTATTCTATGTTAATCTAACATATTTTTGTAATTGCAACAAACAAATAACTTTAAATTTGGCTATACATATCATCAAAATGTGAAGCAGTATATCTGCAGTTTTATAGTCTAAGCCACGAATATCAATAAAGAATGGTGTTAAGACTTAATAGTTTTGAAGAGATTCATGTTATTTATACAACAATACTCAGGGCTGCGATGGTAAAACAATAATATTCAAATCTTTATGTATTACTTTAAGTCCAACAGTTTTTAGGTGTGAAGCGTGGATCCAATTATAGTAATTGGTCGGAAGAATTTATTCTGAAGTTAAATATTCGCTTCCTATTATTTGAATGTAATTACCTCGCTACTCTCTGTGGCTGATTTCTTAATCTAACATTTTTATCTTTACAATAACAAAATTTTCCAACATACCAGCAGTCAACTTACAGTAAATAAAAAATGCATGACAAACAAAAAAGATTTTAAAAAAAATATCGCTGGTTTGCATTTTAAAACAGTCATCACTTTCCAAATTCTAAAGTTTTGTACCACAAGTTGTCTATGAAAGGACGTAAAACAAAGGGAATGTGATTAATTTCTATTTAATGCGAATGTACGCCAAACTTGAAACCTACAAAATTACTGGTTTAACCTTTCCAGCAGCCATCACTTCTGAGTTTTCTTTTCCAACTTTTTGTATCATAAATTCAATTGATTTTAAGTAGAAGTAAAACACGAAGCAAACGACTCATTCCTATTTCGTCACTCATGTTCCATTCACAAACGCAAGCTGCCTTTCAGCTCTCTTTATTAGCGACATAATTTTAAAGCTTACTGTCGTACTTTATTGAATTGTTTAAGTGAATAGTTTTATTTTTGTGGTCCCATATCGTGCTTTTGTCACTAATTTCAATACAAAACTTATGCTTCAAGAAATGAAAAGATAATATAAATGTGACTTATAAAAATAAGACTCTGGATTGAATTGTTTCTTCTTTCGTATTTCTCTATTGTTTCTCTGTTGTCTCGTATTTTTATTACATTGAGTGCATGGTGCAATTCCACTGGCAAGAATACGTTGCAAAAATTTGATTTGGCGAATGAATGAAAATGAGCACATGCTGACATTGCTTTTCGAGTTCATTTGGAATTGTTTCGTTCACAATGTGTGTATAGCTCAAATCTTATTCGTCATAACAATTTGCCCTTAAAAACCAAAAAAATAAAATTGATAGAAACACACATTCCCCTCTTTATCGTACCAGAATTATACCTTGGCAACTTGGAAGCTAGACTTTTTGTGAAGAATCATTTTACGACAATTACTACAATAATTGCATATTATTGAAACACAACTTAAAAATACTAGATGCAAAACTAGAAATACAAGATACTGGAAACATAGAGCATCAGATCCTCAAAATACAGTATAATTTTAACAAAAGCTTTTTTATTGCGAATATATATCGTCATCCGAAGTACAAAAAGCGCGTTTTAAAAAAGGACAATAAATTCATTATGAACCTACTTGATACATTATACAGTACGAAACATGATTTTTTCTGTTTAGGAGATTTTAATCTGAGGCAGCATTACTGTAATATCCTGAAGGAATATATAAATACACGTGACATTAAACAACACATTAATGTACCCACTAGAGGTAACAATATACTAGACCTTATTTTTACAAAATCAGATGCCAACTTCAATAAATGCAGAGTAATAGAAAATGTTATTTCTGATCATAGTATCATTGAAGGTCGCCTCTTTATGAAAAAGAAAAAAAGCAGTACAAAGCACATTATCTATCGCAGCATGAACAATAAAACGCAGGCCATTACGAATGCTCTCCAGTCTAATTTTTCCTACCTCCCTAGCACTTTTTCTGATTTTAACGCTAAGCTGTCTGGTATGTTTGACACAGTATGTCCACTAATTACAAAAAAGGTTAAAGAAAATGTCTCTAAACTTACAAGCAGTAAAAGTACATTAGCTTTGATAAGGAAAAGAAGCAAGCTCTACAGAGCTTGTAGGAAAAAGCCTAATCCTCATAGCCAAAATCAATTGTTGCTACTGAAAAAACGAATACAGCAGTGCTTGGTAAATGACACAAAAAATCATTTCCAGACATTAGCTAAAGAAAGCAACGTGTTTGATGCTATTGACAAATTAGTGCCTATCAAAGCCAAGAACAAATTTAGCCTTGGGATCGATGCTGATAAATTGAATGACTATTATGTCTCAATCTCAACTACTGACAGCAATGCAAAAAATCAACTTCCTTCCAAACCCTCCTGTATTAACCCAAATAACGAGTCTTTTAACATTACACCTATAACCCCACAAGACATTAAGGCAGCGTGGAAATCCATGAGAAATAAACTTTCTAATTCAATTGATCCTCTAGGATACTCCAACAAAATGGTTAATATATGTATAAGTAATGAATACTTTATCTTGTCTCTAGCTAATATATTCAATGGTTTTATTCAAACTGGTATTGTACCAAATGAATTAAAAGTTTCACGCATTGTACCGGTACCTAAAACCGACAACCCAAGCAGCCCCAACGACACTAGACCAATTGCTATACAACCCATATTTACAAAAATTCTTGATAAATGCCTACTGAATCAACTAAAGCGATACTTTGAAAAGAACAAATTCATATCCGACAGACAATTTGGATTCAAGAAAGGGTCTAGCACCATTCATGCTCTTACTGCTATAACTGACGTACTTTATGAGAATATTGATAATAATAGGATTAGCTGCATTTTATCCCTTGACATGGCAAAAGCTTTTGATAAAGTTGATAGGGACATACTACTTGAAAAGCTGAGTTGGTATGGGGTAAAATGCAATATAATAGAGTCATTATTAAGAGAAAGGTACCAATATGTAGAAACAAATCAAGAAAATGTTAAATATAAATCAAAAAGTAAGGAAACTACATGTGGTATTGTGCAGGGCTCGTCAACTTTAGTACTATTTCTAATAACATTTATTTATACGCTGATGACAATAATATAATCAAATCATGCACCCCAGACAATGTCGCGTCAATGGTAGCTAGTTTAGAAGACGACATAGCTAAAGTACAAAAATGGATGCACGAAAATAGAATCCAGTTAAATGTTAAAAAAACAAAGATACTTTTTGTTACCAAACCCTGCTTAATGAAATTTCTTGAAAATGTTACTATTCATATTGATAAGGAACCTATAGAAAGAGTAAAATGTCTACGCATTCTAGGAATTATATTTAACGAGTCACTAAATTTTACCGATCACCTAACACTGGTCAAGAAAAAATGTTTCTCTGCACTAAGTAGATTATACAGAATAAAAAAGGTATTAACTTTGAAGGACAAAAAATTACTAGTCGAATCCCTGGTGTTATCTCACATTAAGTATGGTGCCGTTATCTGGCTTAGTAATAAGTGTAAGGTTATACGAAAAGAGACTGACAAGATTATAAAAACTGCCTCACGATTCATTCTTAACAAGAGAAAATATGACCCGATAACTGAAGAAATCTGCACAAGTCTGGAGTACATGTTTTCTGAATATATTCATGCTTATGAATCAATTATCTTTGCGTACAAAATTACTTTTCTTACACATGATGGATATTTCTATAATTATCTTAACTTTGCTAGTAAAGAAACCTGCAACACTCGTAATAGTACTTATTGTGTTCCTGACATTGATACTAATTCCTTCTTTGGTAGAAACACCTTTAAATACAATGCTGTCTACGAATGGATAAATATGCCAGAGGATGTATGCAGACAAGTCACCTCGCTCAATAATTTTAAGAAATCTGTAATAAGTCATATTCTTACTAAGCAACAAAACAAATATGTAAAAAAAGACGATGAGTTGACATCGGAATACCTTGAATGTATTGATCATGTTATCTCTATGTATGGTGCCAAGTAGTTATAATATGATAGGATTAACTTAAGTCAAATATACAAATATATAATAATTACAAAAGTTTTACTTATTTTATCTATTTATTCTTTGACCTTTTTATATTATGTATAATATTACTATGTGTAAAATGATGGTTATTATTAATCAAGCAATGAATCTATGCCTATAAACCACAATTCTTTTCCCTAATCAATGTTAAATAAGCTAATTACTTACTCATGTCTATGGTAGTAATCTCCTTACATGTACTTTGTTACAAAGGGCGCCTTATGACAATAAACTCGATTATTATTACAAACCGCAGACAACAAGGTAAATTTACAGGGATTTAAATCCACAAATAAGCAAAAACAGTCTCTCTTCCAATCATTTTTTCATATGTTCCAGCAGACGTTCTCCTCCCCCTAACGAGTTCATCCTTCTAGTTCTTTTTAAAAATGTAAACCCACAGCAAAATTGGTCACTTTAAAATCTTTCGTGAAAAATAATATGTAGCAATATTTTAACACATCAAGCAGTAGATCAGTGTGCAAGCATGTGGTAGCAACATCACCGTGTAATTTCATATGACACGTCTGATTTGGTCTATGGCGGAAGGATTAACTTCAGCAAGTTTCCTCTGCAAATATTAATTTGAGTTATTTGTCTGCCAAACTCTATTTTATGCTGGTCATTATTACGCCCGTTGGGAACAGATTGTCCAGTTTTCATTAAATGAAAACGATAAATCTATATTAAAAAATAAGGTTATTTGCTAATTATTCACCTTAGAAGATTGTGTACACATTTTTTCAGAGGAAGTACTCAAAACTGATGTAAACAAACTCTGCTAAATTTCGTAAATTTGTATCGTGTTATTGACAACTACTAATATCTTTCAACCTTTATGATTGAAATTAATTTAACGGAAACACAGAAGGAAACTTTGTGCAAACGAAAAGTTCTCTCGGTCTTTCTCTGAAATGAATCTAATGAATTGGGATGTTTCAGGATAGGTCCTCCAGCACTCCCTCCATAAGCCTTTTAAGCCTTAGGCTGTCCAAATATTCAATCGTAATTGGAGGAGGTCCTCAGAGAATGGGTCCGTATTGTGCTGCCCCCACCACTGCCACTACCAGATCAAGTTGGTGCCTCCTCCAAAGTGTTTATGTTCCGAGTGCGGTTACGTGCTGGCTGGAGTCAGCTAGAAAGACCGTGGCAATTGGAGAGGAACGGGAGGGAAACACGGAAATATTTTTACAATTCAGGAGAAAGGAGGATCCGGAGGTGGAGAATAGCGAGGTAAGTTCAGTGACAGTGAACTGTGTAGCCATAGCGAGGGCGGATGAGTAGACACCACCACAATCCCTCCATCCAGGAACTGTCAGGAAGCGAGCAGAAATTGGCGGCGTCTTCCACCTCTAGCTTGAGTTTCCAAACCTGAGACTCATGTAGCACCCCCACAACAGCAACAACAACAACAACAGGACACCCCAATGGTTCAGGTCCACCACCCTTATTGGTGGAGGAAACTTGGAAGGAGGAGAGAAACTATCTAATGAATTGGAAAGTAATGCCCGTGCTCAGAAGTCATTTCCTTTTCCTTCTTTATCGGCTCTTTTCTCTGCAGTGTTTAAAAAATATCTGAGAGATTCAAAAGCCAAAACTTGTGTTGTCAAGGACGACAATATACAGCGCGCTCAACTAACGAAGCGTATTTTCTTTAGATTCATGGTTGATCCTTCAATGATCATCCTATCATGCAATTTACTTTTTTCATCGACTTCAGCTTTAAGATGCGATGATAAGGTGGGTGGCCAAAAAGGAAATTCTTATTTAACTGTCACCATAGTGACTCGGTTTGCTTTCACAAAGCCAGTTTGTTTTCATCAAAATTTGTTTGCTTTCTCGTCACAGCTCTCATAGGAACTTCTAGCTTGTTACTTGTGTACTCTCTTATACATTTATTGTTCCTACTACGACATATTTACGATCTGGCGAGTCAGGTGCTCCGAATTCAGGATGTATTTTTTATCCGCTTTATCAGTAGAAAGTTTCATTTTAATCTAACCGTTGTAGTGATGTATGGAGTACTTTTGATGGATGTTCCCCCGAAGCAGAATTTTTTCCAAACAAAAATAGGAGTTTAAAGCATTGACTTGGAGGAAGGATGTATTATTAAAAAAAATTGACAGGCAAATATCCCAGTAATAGTTTGAAGTCACACAGTTTTTTATTAATTAGTTTTTAACAGACCCACCTTCAAACTTAAGTCGGATGAAAATAAACATAATTTATATATGTATAAGTTCTTTATTTTTATCTGGCATAATATAAATATTCATTTTAAAGAGCAAGGTGAATGACACTGAAGCACATCTGACGACCAGAACATAGTCTACTTAAAAAATAGAGCCGTTGCTAGTAATTCAAATAAACAATGTGGTTTTTTTCGAAAACCTTTACGTGTCTTTAAGACGACGAAACTTTCAAATTAACATGTTCTGAAAATTCATCATCCTGTAGGTTATTTACGCAGAATCATCACGTATGAAATTAAGGAGATAATAAGTTTCTAGGAATCCTAAGACCGGAGTTGCTGCTAAAACCTGTTCACCTGCAGCTGCAGAACGGAAAAGAGTTCTTCACTGGTGAACAAGGATAATCAATTGACAAATAATTAATTGAATTAACAATTACTTTTGATATAAAAAAGTAATTTCAATTAATAATTAACAATTACTTTTATTTAAAAAAATTCGCTCAATTAACAATTAATTAATTGTTAATTGTAATCAAAGAATACAATTATCTAATTGCTCAATTGATTATCCCTGTACATATGTGATTGATTCCAATTCCCTTCGATTCCAAAATTAAGTCTTGTGCCCTATTCCAACTTTTTTAAATCTCGAAACAAGCAGAAATAATGGTTTATTGTGCTACGACAAAAAATTTATTACCATTTGCATTACTTTGCTGTTAAGGAGATGGAAGGTAGAGGGATACGTACAGTAGCTTTTCAGCACTTTACACTTTTATTTCTTTATCAGATCAATTGCAACGTAACCAAGACAACACCAAAGGAAACACATTAATACAATTAGGTATGTAAGAGAAAAAGTAGAAGACAGGAAAGGGTGAAAATGTGGAAATACGATAAAAGTAAGAACACAATCAAGGGTCAAACTATTTAGATTTTTTTCCTACTTTCTCCTTTTCGTCCATTTCTTAGAGGGAATGTTTTCATTTGAATGAATTAAGATGGATGATTTAGGATGTTAAAAATAAAATTTTCTACCTGAAAAATGCCGTGGAATACGACAGAAAAGCCAGAAAAAGATTGATATAGCATATAGAGTTGAAAAGTAGCAGAATAATATTTGTGAATAAAATACAAGTGACGAAATAAAAATAAATTTTTTTCTTCCTGTTTTATTTCTTCTTAAATATTAGTTGATGGTACAATAATTGAAGTTTCTATTTTTATGGAAGGTACTGAAGATAGAGAACTTCAAAATTGGTGACTGAGCAGCACTGTAAATGCAAACCAGTTATTTTTTGAAATCTTCTAGATTGCTGTGCAATTTTATTATTTTGTATGAGTTGGGTGTTGGTAAATCTGAACAATAGATCAAACTTTATATTCCTATTAATTGATGAGTTTAGGTAACGGGTGACAGGGTAAAAATAAGTGAAGAAATATATGGTCAGAAAATTCGTATAAATTTATTCATGGCCCTAATAATAGATTGTAGTGAATAGCTTGGAGTTGGGTATTGGGAGGCGGTGTAAATACGAAAATTCTATCTCTCTCAGCTTAGTTCTTGGCTGAAATACAAGTTTAAATATAAACAATATTTGAACGCAAAATTAAATCTGTCAGTTTGATATAATTTGACATACATTTCAGATCAGTTACAGTTTAAAATTCTGGTGTACTTAGTAGCTTTCCACTGGAGGCTTTCTCTGTACACATTTTTGGTACGCACAAAATATTGTATAGAGCTTCCAATTTTGAGAAAACTACGGCTCGGTACTAGGATTCCGATTTTGGATAATTATATATTTTGGAGTCCTGCAGAATAGACACCCCTTCTGGAGACTGGAGATTTATTAGTAAACTGAAGTGACATTTTATAATGACCACTGAGGGCATAATTTTATCATACCTTTTTTAAAGAGAGGTAAAGTTTTAATTAAATATATAGATCAAGGGTGTCAAAACTGTTAAACGTTCGGTGTCGGTCTTTAGACATAATCGCCATCTGATTTTAAATAAATGTATTTTCATGTGGCATATATGCTCATCATTAAACATTTTGAGAATTGTCATTGTGATCTCTTCTTGCACTTTTTAATTGCATTCTAATCATTTGAGAATCTGCTATTCAGAGAATCCAATGACTAATAAATCTATAAAGTAGTACATTTTGGTTACTTTCAAACTTGTCCATTGAACGGCGTTGTAGCATATCCAAGGAATCAATGTGCTCTCATTCTATAATCCGTGTTAACTTAAACTGCTAACCAGCAACTACCTCGTAAACTGTACAATTTTCTTTTGAAAAACTTAAATAAATAAATTTTGAGAATTAAGAAATAATTAATCTGATAGTTCGTTTTTAATTCCCAAATTTATAAAGTTCCACCATTCGCTCTTGCTCATCCATCGAAATGTAAAATATCTCATTTGGCTAATCCATCTCATTAATTATTCCTTCGCATCCTGGCTTAACCCAATCTTTAAATAGTAAACCCAAGAGATCTAACCCGATGTAACCAGCAGTACAACCGAGGGCAACGCTCGGAAATCTGACAACTGTGCTTGTATCCACTTCATGTCCGTGCGTTCTAATCAAGAATGAAGGCCTAAATTTTATGGAATCAAAATCTGGAAAGGAAAAGTTGTGAATCAAGCCACTCCAGTTTTAATAAAACTAGTAAATAGTTTGGCTAAATATTAGGTGGAGATTATCCAAAGGAAAAACGAAAGAATGTAAATTTCAGTGACTTTTCTGTCTTAAGCAATCAATTGTTCAGTGGACCGTGTAAGCACTTAACTGAAAGTAATGTTTTTTAAACTTTCCTCGATATTCTAAGAAAAATTACTGCTACCTAAATTAAAACATTTTAAAATATTTTTTTCTTTCTTCACATGAGATCAACGAGCCAGAGAACCTCCCAATGCTCCCTTAGCTTCTACAAAACATCCTCCAAACTATGGAGACACTATATTCAGAAGAAATGATTACATGATACATAATACCCGTGGGTTGTCACACAGACTAACAGGGGTATAAGAAGCTAATTGAACGGCCGATGCAGCAAGTCAGCCGGGCCAGGGAGGGAACACGCCTTGTTGCCAACGAAAACCGGAAAGGGATTAAGCGAGGTTCTACGTAGTAATTTAAATCATAGCCTTCCAACTTCCAATCTATTTCGGTATACCTTAACTGAGACAACAGCGTTTTTAATAACTGTTCACCATGTTGTAAAAGAAGAAGAACCAGCTGTAGGCTAGCACTTCCGATTCTGAGGGGAAACAGAGATGGTCGTTTGGGACTCTAAATTACCTCATAGCCTGAATGTCTCCAAAACTCCTTGCAGTACCCTTTGTTTACTTATTTTAATACAAAGGGTTCGTTGTTTTCTGTACTTTCATTTGATTTTCCAAAGTACAGTTCGTGTACAACCATTCAAAAATTAAGCAAAAATTATTTTCTACAAAACTCGTAGAAGTTTAAATAAAATACTTTTGGATCATTATTTTTAAAAAAACAATTAAACCAGAGGCCACTGTTTAGTCAATTTTTTGTTTCACCTGAATCTCACAATGTTTTCTGTGTATTTTTCCCCGTCGCAGATATGAGTTATATTTAAAAAATATGATGACATTTTATTCTGAAATTTTCTCAAATGGACAATAATTTACTAGCTTGAATAGATCAAAGGTAATGATTTAATTTAATTTCTAACTAGCGTTGAGCTGTCAAGAAAATCAATATTTTGTTCGTGCATATATTATAAAGTTCTTGTGAACTTTTGCAATATCGAAAAATAAAAATAAAAATGAATTGACTGGTTACTTGTATGGAAACAGGAATTATCATAAAAACAACAACCTCTGATAATCCCGTTTTTTACATGTATTTTCCATTCCGTGTATCCTCCGCAACCAAAAGAAGCCACACATCTTATATGTCACCTGATGCCGAAATTTACATTCGATATATGTTGATGGTTGCTAAATCACACAAAAAAATTATTTAGCTTCCTCTCTCATTTCCCTTCCAACTTCTGTTCTTTTATCATAAAAGTCTTGCTGTTGTTACTGTTTTTCTTGGTATGAAAAAGTATAAAAGGTGAAGAATTTTTTTCATTGTTCTCTTTTAGGCTTGACTTATGTCTCACTCAACTTTGCTTTACACAGTAGAAGCGATGCAGCGTATTAGATTTTTTTAAATTGCGAGACCATACCACGAGAAGCAAAAGAAGTTTGAGAAAATGGTAATGCGAAATGAATATTTTATAGATGCTTTCAAGGCTCGTATTTTTTAGAAAAATTTCATAGTGAAATATTCCTTCAGTTATTGCTTCCACGTCCTGGGTTTTTTACTGACTGACTGACCATAGTAAGGTTTTTAATAAACGAACAGTGTGAGGATATTGATATGAAAGCTTATAATTTTTTTTTGTAGAGATGTTCTTAGCGTGATTTTGGCATTTGGAACAAGAGCCAAATTTCTGTGATTTTAAATGTGTGATTCTGCAAGTAACATTTTTTGTAGATTTCATAGTTAATATATTTTTTCAGTTGACCAAACAAAAATCGAGTATAGTCACGTATCTTTCTTTATTACGTGATGGGTCTTGTGGATTTGTGAAAAGATTATTAAAATTTTTACTTGCAGCAAAAAAACTCACTAGTACTTTATACAATTGCTTATTATGTTTGAATTTCGAATAACCGTCAGTAGGTAGACCTTCGCCCAAAAAGATGTATTTTATAGACTCCAAAAACAAAATGGAAATTTAATGATCCAATCCTTGAGGCAGCAGTAAGAAATTGATTTGGTCGTATGAAAGCCAACTTTTGATCAGAACTAATCAATTTATTTCCTTCCTTTACCCTGTACAGCAGATTGGAGTAGAGAAAAATAGGGAGAAAGTACCAAAGACACCAAAGTAAAAAAAGAAAGTATGAAAAGCAAAGAAAAAAACAAGCATGCATACAAAAACAATAAGATCATGACCAAAGCCTCAAGAAAGATGAAGTCCGCTACAACCTCACTATTTCTACGTCCATTCATTATCAACAAACGTCCGTTTTCTCGTCTGGAAAGAGAATAGTTTTATAAATAAATATTTAAATATTATTACAAGCTGTTACTGCTTCTACGCTTCTGGTTATTAGGAATAATCAAATCAGGATCATCAAAAATGATAGCTCTGTCTTTTGCTGCACTCGCTGATAATCTGTTTTGCTTATATAATTTCATGAAAAAACAAATAAAATACATAGACCGGTTGGTGCATTGCTGCATAACAGTTCAGAAACTCATCAGGCGAAAATTTTTGAGTGTTTTTTTGTTCCTTTTTTCCCAAGTACTACGTACAAAGACACTTTTCAAGCACATTTAGTTCTTAACATAAATGGAAAAGCTCAAAGAGCGGGTAGAGGTTAACTTAATAAGATTAAATGAATTTATCATGTCCTCAGCATCTGCAATAAATTATATGATCGTTTTTTTTCAATCTGCTATATTCAAACTGCTAAAACATTCGAATCTTTATTTTGTGAAAGTACCAACTGCCAATACAACAGTGCAAATACCCGTACATTGAATTATTTACTTCATCATCTCCTTGATTCCCACTCTCGCATTTAATTTATTTTGCAAGATCCAAAAACGCATATGATCTGTCTTTGCACTGATGCGTTACAAGTTAAAGTTCGAATATGAATGAATGTTCGTTCTTCGATGAACTTGTACTTTTTTGTTATGTGTACATTTAGTTTTCGACAATTGATCTGATCTTCATCCGAACCCATCACTACTTATGCAGCATATAAACGTGAACGGAATTGAATCCAGTCAACTTAAAAAAATAAATATTTAGTTTTCATCTCATTCCAGTTTATATTACATTTCCAATCAACTTTAGCACATTTTTGTTTCGCATGTCGTTTTTACTCTTTTGCTCACTCGTCAGTTTGTAATATACACCAACACATTTTAATGTACTCATAAGTGGTAAGCAAAGCTGCATAGTTAACTGACATAAAATAAAAAAATAAACAGATGATGAAATACATACTGAACTAAGAAAATATTCAAATTAGATACAGATTTCTCATTAGAAGTTTACGTCTTTGACGGAACATAAATTGTAAATACAAGTACAAAAGTAAGAGGCAGAGGTTTCTATGAGAGCTGTGAAAAGATCAACAAGAGAAAGCTGAAGCCGTTAAGAAAACTCAACAGGATGATAGCATGATCATTCAAAGAGCAACCATGAATCTAGGGGAAATCCTTTTGAATACGTGTAAAATACAAAATGAACAAATGATTTGACGAAATAAGATAGCTCGATTGGCTCTTCATCTCGATCATAAAAACACGACGCTTCTTTAGTTACACATATTTCAATTGCCATTTTTTGACAATTACACACTTTGTTGGCCTTTGGAAATCCTCAGACAATTTTTTTTAAACACTACGGTTGGAGAAAAGAGTCAAGAAAGGAAATCTTTTGTGAGGACATGTAATCCTTTACAATCAATTCGATCAATCTCGAAGGAATCGCCAGAGTACTTTTTTTTGCTTTCGCACAAAGTACCCGTCCTTGTAACCATAAATTACATAGAAAATATAAAGGTTGAAGGACACTAGCTGTTGTGAATAAAAATATATGCGTAAAATATGCGTAATTTAGCAGGTTTTTTATTTCCATTATATTTATATATTTATATTTTGTTTGAAAGGAGCTGTACACGATCTTCTAAAAATAGAAAATATTTTAGCAACCATATTTTTTATATTTATCTCCCGGCTATTTATACACTTCTATTCGACTGGATTCAAAGTATAATGATGATACGATAGAAAGGAGAAAGCACTTTACTTTCAATTTTGTTTTTTCTTTGTTTTTAAGGAGAAATTTTCATGAAGGCGGAGGTTTGGGTGATAGTGATTTCTACATTTTGTACGTAACAATTCCAAAAGAACTCCATCCATTTTTATTGCAGCGAAACCATGACAGTGGAAGTGGAATCAGGCTTCACACTCAGAAATTTAAAAAATAGAAGCAGCAGAAAATGTGAAAAAACGATAAAAACAAAAACTTAACCGAGAGTCTCATTTCTAAACAACTCGGCATTTTCTTTCAACTTCTTGCAGGAGATTTATTGTTCTGGAATGTGTGATGAAGAGTGACGTAGAATCATTCAAGGTTACTATGAAACTGGGTTATTTTACGCAAATAGGTTACCCAATTATGGCAAGGTTATCATTTTATCGGGGCTTGCTTTGTCTTCCGTTTCCACTTCCATATTTTCGTTCATTTTATACTGAATTTAGAGTGTCATTCTTAATATAGTCCACTCTTTTTTTCTTTCCATTTTTGTTATTCCCGCCCAAAGATGCATTGTATTTAAATCAATGAAGAGTAGATGATTGAATTGAATGAAGTTTTAAGCAATTGTTTATTATTCATAGTTTATTAATTTCTAGTACAAAAATATTCTAACATTCAATATATTTTAAAATGCAGTTTGTCAATGATAAACGAGTGACCAACTGTAAATGAAGAGCTCTTCTTTTGATTTTCAGAGAGAGAGAGATAGACTTGGATATTAAGAGACGTAAAATTTTTCAATGGAGATTGTTTCGAAATATAAAAAATTAACTGTTCTGTTTTAATGTTTACATTATTGTCGCATGAAAAATAAATTTTGTACTGCTTTTTCGACATTTCCATTACTGCAAGCCGATAAACAATAAGTAGATCCCAAACTCACCCCCTCAGGATTGCTAGATGAAAATCCCTTTTAGCATTAAATGCCATTCACTATAAAATACGATAAAAAAAATTACAGGTAACCGATTTGTGAAAGACAGTTCTGTCAATAGTGGCATGTAAAACCAAACCGTAAAAATATACTATTTATTTGTATGTTTAAATTCACCGCTTGGTCACTGAAATCTTAAATTAGCACTTCTTTTCAGGTTTACGTATAAGCACATATACAACTACCCTCCATGATAAACCCAGTCTCCAAGAATCTTCATATAATTTGAACAATGTTTATCTTGATAATGTTTACGTTCTGTGTTACCAGACTGAAGGGGAGAATGGTAAATACAATGATGAAAACCTGAAATTCCTGCCAATGGAAATTATTTATGGTCTACCTGATCAAAACTAATTTCTTTTAAAAATCCAATCTGATTCCTGCAATTACTATCCTGTTGTGTGTATGGTTGCTAAATATAAACGGTTTTTTATAGTGAAAATGTAGTAAAGCGGATCAGTTTTATTTCACTGCTTTCCGTTTTTAATATTACCTCATGAATGCGAAAAGCCTGTAGGAGCCCGTGTAAACGAAGATCGGATCTAATAAATATCGCCAGAAAGTAAGAAGAGAAAATCAAATCTTTGGTTTGTTTCGTATTTACGCAATAGCCAAATGGCATAATCGAGAATATCTTGTTTTGCTTCGGAAATACGGATTTCTTAAGGGAACAAGGAAATAAACCGGAAGAAAGTATTATCATTCAAAATATCTATTTTGTACAAAATGACTGTTTTGTACAAAATGACTGTTTTACCAGGAGCAGGCATGAGAGCAGTCAGGTGTTTTTTGTTTATGCTCTCGGGATTTAATTATTTCCTAAAATATTTAATTATTTCTTAATCAATTTTTATGGAGATTTCGCTCCTGTAGTAGTTTAAGAGGCCTGCTTTGTCGCGATATACTTTATTTCGCAAAAAAAGTTTAACAGTAATTTAGCAGTTTTTATAGACTTTAAAAAAGCCTTTGACTCGGTTGATAGAAATATTTTGATTGTTAAGCTTATGGAAAAGTTTAAATTGCCTCCATACTTGGTTAGGATAATGACAAACTATTTTACGGGCAGAAAATTCCGAATCGTAAATGGCACTCATGCATCCAAATATTTCGCCATTGACAATGGGATAGTCCCCGGGTCCTGTATGGGGCCATTGGCTTTCACGCTGTTTGTAAATGATATTGGTGACGCGATTGAAATTCCATATTTGTTGTATTGTGACGATCTAGTGTTATATACTGAGTGCACAGATGTAAATAAAGGCATTGAAAAAATGCAACAATGCGTGAGTAAACTTGAGGAATGGTGTAAGCAAAATAAGTTGACAATTAATGTTGACAAAACTAATTCAATGTGGTTTTACAAAGGTAGTGACAGTAAATCAAAGTTAGAGTGCACAAAAACAACTACTAAAATTAAAATATATGATGCCGACATCGTAAATGTTGAGACATTCAAATACCTAGGTATTATCTTGGATAGTTGTCTTCATTTTAAAAGTCATTATGGTCATGTTGAACAAAAAATGAACGCAGCTCTAAGTAGACTTTATGCGTTAAGAAGATTAATTCCTGAAAATGTACTAAAAATCTTCATTTCATCCTTTGTGATCTCAATAGTAGATTACGGAATAATCATTTGGTGTGTGCAGGGTGAAACGGACAT